>MCFG01000048.1:245000-252152 GCA_002104895.1 Anaeromyces robustus | reverse complement strand
TCTAAATTATTGGGCGGTTTCCTTGGTGACTACTATTCATATGTGGGGCTTGTAGACTGGACCCGTTATTAAGTTAGCGTTAGGGTTTAAGTACAAATGTAAAATATATGAATATACCAAGGGCGTCGACGCCGAAAAGGTAAGGCAGGGAATTTAATTCCGATACATTCATGTGAAAATCACATGATAAGTCTATAAAAAAAAATATATTTATTTAAGTATGTAATGATTTCAAAAATTTACAAAGATCATTTAACTTTAATAAATTAAAAAATAATTAATATGTTATATATTATTTTGTTTATAATATTCATATATATTACATAATAATATATAGAAATAATGTATAATATTATTTCTTATATTAATTGTTAATAATAATCTATTTAACATGATTATGATTAATTATTAATTATTATTGTTATTATGACATATTATTATTTATATAGAATTTTTTGATTAAAATAATATGGTTTAATTATTCTGATTAATGATTTAGATGAAAAACAAAAAAAAAAAAGATTTAATAATTCATATAAAAAAAAAAGTTTATACACAAAAACACAATAAAAAAATCCATACACAGAAAATACATAATAAAATATTACTATAATTGATATAAATTTTATAAAAGTTTTTTAATTATATATATGTATTATTATTATAAATAAATACATAATTATTGAATTTTATGTCATTTTATTACATTTTTTATATATTATTCACTGTTGTAATTATATTTTAAAATTTTGAATATATTCCTATAAAATATACATTTTTTCTTTTTTTTTAAAGTTTTTAACTTGTAATATATAATGGAAAAATAATTAATGAATTACTTTTTATCTACTTTATTCATGAAGTATAATATATAATAATAAATAAAAAATTTTAGAACAATAAATTAAAACTTTCCTTATATGGTAGGCAATAATATATTAAAATAAATTAAATAATAAAATAAAAGTTGTCACAATAATAATCAAATAAATGACTAAAAAAATTATTATTATTATAAATAATGATAACAATTTAAAATAAATAAGGAAATAGAGTTACAAAAAGAATATTTTTAATAGTACTAAATTCTCTGGTTCGACCCCGCAACCCTGATGTTTCCTCAACGTGGGTTTTTCATTAGTACTTGTTCGCTTGCCAGGTGTTAGTATGTTCTTCCTTAATTATACCACATTTCTTAATTTAATAATTTATTGTACTGCCTGACGCTTATAGTCTTTAATATTGTTTCTTTGAGAAATACCAACCTTTAACCAATCTGTAATGTAGAATAACCAAGTGGATTAGAATCACGTGACTTCTGGGCTGGGCTTCACCAGCCTCGTTAGAGGTATGTCGGGCGCCAATAACAATATGTGGCTCGCGGATATAAATTCAGCAATTATTGTACAAGATTGGGAGAGCCGAAGCTGACTTCAGTATGGCAGTCCATGAGGGACACATTACCACCTAATTATTAGGGAGTGGGCTTACTGCTTCACATTAGGGAAGATCAAAGAAGCATACCCCGGATATAGAAAAAAAAAAAAAAAAAAAAAAAAAAAAATAGTACTAAATATTAAAAAAATAATTTTTTCTATATAATAAACAATACTAATAATTTTAACACCCGAATATAATAATAATTAATAATTTATTAATTATTAATTATTAATTATTAGTTATTAATTATTAATTACTGAATGATTTAATTATTAATGAAAAAAAAAAAAAAAAAAGAATAAAGAATTGAATTATTAATATCAAATTGTGGATTATTTTTATTTATATAATTTTATAAAAAAAAAAAAAGTTATTTAATAAAGGCTTTTATGTGTAATCTTTTTTTATGTAAGTAAAGGTGTTCTCTATAAAAAAGTTTAGATTAAACGGTAGGATAAAAATATATGTGAATATTGTAAATTTAGAATTACAATATTTATTATTACAATATTTATTATTAGAATATTGAATACCAAAATTTATATTATTAAGAATATATATTTAAAAAAATAATATTTATTAATTGTAGCTTAATTTATATTTTTTTATTTCTATACTATAATTGGTTCTATTGTATATTGTTATTGGTTATTGTTTTGTGTTCACTCATTTGATTTTTTATTTTAAAATTTTCAATTTCTATTTATTTATTTATTTATTTATTTATTTATTTATTTATTTATTTATTTATTTATTTATTTTATTATTTATTTATTTATTTATTTATTTATTTATTTATTATTTATTTACTTATTTATTTATTTGTTTTAATTATTTATTATTTATTATTATTATATTCTTATAATTGGTTTAATATTAGTACAAGCTATTATATTTTTATATTGTGGTTATTAAAATAGGTCTTTTTTTATCCCATTTATATTATTAATTTATTTATTTATTTATTTATTTATTTTATTTATTTATTTTATTTATTTATTTTATTATTTATTTATTTATTTATTTATTTATTCATTTATTTTATTTATATATTTATTTATTTTATTATTTATTTATTTTATTATTTATTTATATATTTATATTATTCAAATTTTTTTTTTATATTCTTATTATTATACATTTATTTATATTTAATATTATTATTTATATGTATATAAATTATATATTATTAATAGTTATGTTCATTATTATGTAACTTCTAACTTTATTTTTGTCTTTAATTTATTGTTATTATATGATTTAAACTATTTGTTTATCTGTTCATTATTTATATATAATAAAAATATTTGTATTTCGTTGGAAAACTATTGTTTCACACATGATTATGTAATAGCAATTTTATATATTACGATATAAATAAAAAATGTTTCAAAATTATAAATTAATATTATATATATATATATATGATGTTTTTAGCAATATTTCATTATTGAGTTTTTTTTTTTATTTTATTGTGTTAATTATTTTTCATTTTTCTTATTATTTTCCTTTTTGTTACATATTTTTGTTACATATTTTCATATCATACAAATAGTAATAAAATAATATATTTCATGGTATTTATAATAATTTTTTTTTTTTCAAATGGTATACATTGATTTCTGTGTTTTAACTAACAAATAGTAAATGATTCTGTATTTTTTATTCATGATATTAATAAAAAACAAAAAACAAAAAACAAAAAACAACAACAACAACAACAACAACAACAAAAGAATTAAATATTAAAATATTAATGACAAGTAATATTTACAGTATATTTACAAAAATTACGATCATTATATATTTTAAAAATAACTATATATAAATAAATATATTTTTTAATTAATTAAAATTAGACAAAATAGATATTTAAAATTTATATTAAACAATAAACAAAATAAATAACCATATATATATTTTTCCTTTAAAGTTTCAGTAATCAAAACCATGGGATAAAATGAATGAATAATATCAAATTTATTGTAAATTGTATTAGTATTGATTAATTTTATTGGATGAAAAAAAATGAGTTGTAAATATAAAAATTTAAAAAAAAAAAAAAAAAAAAAAAAAAAAACATTTCATAATAATTAAAAAAAAAAACTATGATTAAAAATGATAAGAAAAGTAGGGTGTGTTTATTATTTTACCATTTATTTTGTCTAAATAATTTATTCACTACATTTTTAATATATAATTTAAATATGAATATATATATATTTATATATATTTTTATTATTATTTTCTCTTTTATTATTACTTTAAAGATTTAATTCTTTTTTAATATTTTCTACTTTATCCATAGCTTTACGATGTTCTTGTTCTAAATTCCAAAGTTGAAGTTGAGTAGGAGATATTGGTGGTAATACTAAATTAGATTCTTTATTATTATTACTATTACTATTATTATTGTTGTTGTTGTTATTATTATTAAAAGCAATATTTTCAGTATCATATATGGAAGATATATCGGTCAATGTATTATTTATGGAAGAAGTGATGGTAGAAGAAGATATATAATTACTTATATTATTATCATTTTCATTATCTTTTTGGAAATTATTTTTATCAACAGATATTTCATCATTATTTAAATTTGAATATTTATTTTGATTCGCTTTCTTTTTATTGGTATTATTTTTATTATTTTTCTTTTTATTATTTTTCTTTTTTCTAATAGGTATATGAGATTGACTCATTCTTTTTATCATTCCTTTTTTCTTTTGATTATTATTTTGATAGTCATCATTATTTTCTTTATTTTTATCAATTTTTTTTATATCATTATTTTCTATTATCCATTCTTCTCCATTATAACTTAATGTTTTATTCGATGATGTATCTTGATAATTAGAAAAAGAGTATTGTTCTTTCTGTTGTTGTTTATCTAAAGCTTGACTGATTTTTTCTTTTAATAATAATTTAGGATCAATGCTTGGTTTTGGTATAGTTTGAGCATACTTTTTCATCTATATTTTATTATATTTAAAATAATTCATAAATAATAATAAAATAATAATAAATAAAAGTATATTATAATATTATGTTTATATTAGTAAATATAATATAAAATTGTATATATCAAAATAAATATATATTAATAAATATAATATAAAATTATATATAACAAAATAATATATATTAATAAATATTATAAAAAAATGTATAATATGATGATATAATAGTTATATATTTTTTCTTATGCATAAAATATTATTATAAGAAAAAAAAAACATTATATTAATAATTATTTATCATTTTTGATAGGAGATTCTAAATTCTATTAAATCGGAATAAAAAATAAATTATAATTCTTATATTATTATTTATATATTATTTATATATTATTTATATATTATTTATATATTATTTATATATTATTTATATATTATTGTTTATACTATTATTTATGTATTTTAAATATAATAGTTATAATAATTTATTGGTAAATAAATTTATTTGGATGATTATACTATAATATTAATAAATACCAAATTTTTATAAAAGTATATATTGTTTTTCTTTTAATATTTATTATTATTATTTATTTCCATATATGTTATTGTTTTTTAATTATAATTTTAAAAAATAATACCAAATAAGGAATAAATATTTATTAATATAATAAAACAATAATAATAATAAAAAAAAAAAATAAAAAAAAAATAAAATCAATATTACCTTTGATATTTTTTGAGAAGCCATTTCTTGTTGTTGATGATATTCATTGATTTTTTCATTAAAATCTTTGATTAATTTTTTATGGGTATATGTTTTTTTAGATTGTAAAATGTCTAAACGATCATATGATAATAATGAATTCGATCTTTTATAATTATTTCGATTATTATTGTTGCTATTCATAATAGAACCTGATGTTGATAATGAAGTATCTATTGTTTCATTTTCATTACTTAGCATAGAATCATCATTTCCACGTGATAATGCATTAATATGTAATTTTCTAATTTTATTGGCATACTCTAATTGTTTTTTCCTTTTTTCAATCTAAAAATTGGTTTTTTATTTTGTTTTTTGTTTATTGGTAAATCATATAATATAATTATGATTGTTTCATTTATGGTATTATGAAATTGTTTTATATAAATTATTACGAGATATGAGAAAAAATTATAATAGAAAATGGAAAAGTGGTACATATTAATAAAAAAAAAATAAAACGATAATTATAAAAAGTATTAATAAAAGAAGTAAACAATAATAATAATAATAATAATAATAATAATAATAATAATAATAATAATAATAATAATAATAATAATAATAATAATAATAATAATAATCAATGATAATAATCAATGATAATAACAAAATTATTTTAATTAAATATTTAATTTATATTATTAAACATTAAATATATATTTATGTATATTTAATTTTTTTTTTTTTTTTTGTTTTTGGAATTTTTTGCTAAATCATCACAAAAAACATTTTTGATAAAATTTATTATATATTAATAATAAAATAATAAATATTTACCTTTTGAAGATATTCTTCATTTTTCATATCAGGTCCTAAACTTCCTAATTTAATTGGATAATTTAATAGTCGTTTTAATTTTTCTCTATTTTTTTTATTTGATGAAGATCGACGATTTTTAGTGGTAGACTTTGAATGAGATAAAGTGGTGGAAGGAGAAGTTGAAATGGAATAATTAGATTGATTTCTTATGTCTTTTTCTTCTTCTTCTTCTAAATTTTTATGTTCATTTTTAATTGATTTTAATCCATTATTTTTATTTTCTTTATTATTATAATCATCATTACTCTCACTATCATTATCATTATCACTATCATTATCACCATTATCATTATTACTATTACTATTATCATTATCATTATCATTATCATTTTCTTCTTCTTTATCATATTCTTCTTTATTGATTATTATATTATTCTCATTTTCATCATTTTCTTTATCATTATATGTATTTTTATTTTCTAAAAATTTCTTTATATTAACTTTTGATTTTCCATCTTTATTCTCTTCTTGATATTTTATATTATTTTTCTTTAATTCATCTAAATTATAATTGCTATCACTATTGTCATCACATTTATTATTATTTTCTTTTTCTTGTTCCATTTCTCTTTCTTTTTCTTTTTGTTGTTGATTATACATATCAAGATAAGATTGTCCAAAATTTTGATTTTTATTCATATGTGATATTTTTCTAAAATGACCATTATCATCATAATTATAATTATTATTTTCTTCTTCTTCTTCTTCTTCAATTTCTTTCTTCTTTTTACCAAATTGACGTTCTCTTTCATTCATTAAACGTTGTTTCTCAATTTCTTTTTGTTTCTGTTTTTGCTTTTCTTTTTGTTTTTGTTTTTCTTGTTCTTCTTTAGCTTCTACTAACTTAAAATAATGAGTTTTTATTGGTTTAAATTTATAATGGTTTAAATTAAAAGTTAATTTAATAGGATGTATAGGAGGCTCTTCTTTAGACGTTAAAGATGCTAATGAATTATTGGAAGATAATAATTCGCTTGAATTTAATTCCCCTTTCCTTTATTTTTAATCAAAAGTTACATTATGAATATTATTATTGTTATATTATGGATTTATATTATATGATTTTTATAAATTAATAAATTATAAATTAAATTAAAAAATTAAATAATTATTTTTTAAAAAATAATTGTATAATAATAGATAGTGATATTATAAAAATAAAATTAA
>MCFG01000048.1:87500-242500 GCA_002104895.1 Anaeromyces robustus | reverse complement strand
ATTATTATTATTATTTCGTATTTTTTTTTCATTAGAAACTACAAAGGTTTTCATATGTCTTCTTTGATAGGTATGATTATACTTTGAATTAGCAATATTAAAGGGTTGATTTAATGTATTACTTTTAAAATAAAGTGGACTATTTAAGACAGATTGAGGAGAAGTTGGTGATAAAGGTAAACCTACAGTTTGATCTTCTATTTCATTTTCATTTTCATTTTCATTTTCAATAGAATTATTATTTAAATTATAATTTTGATAACTTTCATTATCATTGTCATTTTCTGTAGTATTATAATTTCGATTATTTTTATGTTGAATTCGTTTTTGATTAGAATTAAATATTGTTGGAGTTGAATTTATTGCTTTCATTCCTTCTACATTTAAAGTATTTATATTTTCTTTCCCAATTTTTATTGTATTATTATTAATATTATATACTTTTTTATTATTATTATAAAGATGAATGTTGTCTTCCTCTGTATTAAATTGGGCATATGGATTATTCATATCATTATAATTGACCTTTTTCAACACTTGATTTAATGTTTGATTCGTTAGTAAATGTCTTGTAGGTGATATAAATTTATTCTTCATTTCAATTAATAATAATGTTAATATTAAATTCAATAAATAAATATATAATATAAATTAAACATTTACAATTAATACTATTAATAAAAAATTCATAAAAATAGTTATTATTAATAATTATTATTCATTTATCTATAAAAAAATTTTTTTATTACTTCTGCTCCTGGAATATTCATTTTATATATATATATATATCAACAACTTTTTACAATGAAAATTATAATTCTATATATAATGTTTTCTATATTCTTATTAATTGATTATACTAATATATTATTATCTATATTAATAATATTAATGAATCTGTCTATTTTTTACTATTTCATTAAATAAAATATTAAAAAAAAAAAAAAATTATAACTATATTAA
This sequence comes from Anaeromyces robustus, assembly GCA_002104895.1. NCBI lineage: Eukaryota > Fungi > Neocallimastigomycota > Neocallimastigomycetes > Neocallimastigales > Neocallimastigaceae > Anaeromyces > Anaeromyces robustus. The sequence continues at coordinate 241,537 of MCFG01000048.1, read as the reverse complement.
ATAATTAATAAATAAAATAATTAAATCTTTAAAATTTTATACTTTAAAATTTTAATAATAATAATAATAATAATGATAAATAATAATAATAATAATAATAATAATAATAATAATATATAATTTTTAATTATTTTATATAGTTATTTATATCGAAAATAATCATAATCAGAAATGATATAAAAAAACATATAAAATTTATAATAATTAATCCTATAAAACCATATATACATAAAATAATATGAAAATTGATTTGTTTATTAAAAAAATTATTATGAAGAAAACTATTAAAAATCTTTATTTTTTATGTTAAAAATTTAAAAAACCTAAATTTTAAATTTTCAACAACAAAAAAAAAATTAAAATATTAACATTATAAATATAATATTTTAATATATATTTAATTAATATATTTATATAATTTAATAAAAATACCAAAATACAAGATCATATATATATCTTTAAAAGATTAGAATAATTTATGGTATGGAATATATTTATATCAAAAATTTATATATATATTCTATACGATTTTTTTTATTTAGTATTTTTTTTTTTTATTTTATTTTATTTTATTTTATTTATATATTTATATTTATATATTTTTTGTGTATTTTTTTAATTTTGTTGTTTGTATAAAATAAATAATATTATAATAAATAAGAATTAAAAAGAAAAAAAAAAAGAATATTTTATAAAATAATATGTATTTTAGAATTTTAGTATTTTTATAAAAAAATATATATATTTTTTTTTTAATAAATATAATAATATATTAATATTATATAAATTATTTTTTTTTATATGCGTGTATGTTCATTATAAAAATAAGAAAATAAAAAAAAAAAAAAAACATTAACCATATGTAAAAGTGAAAAAAATTATCCATATCTTTTTTTTTTTTTTTTTTTTTTTTTTATGTTATACTAATAAAGATAAAATAAATTTAATTAAAAAAAATTATTTTGAAAAAGAAATAAATAATGTGTATAATAAAAACTATCAAAGAAAGAAAAAGGAAAATAAAATATAAAAAAAAAAAATAGAATAAATAAATTATTATAAATGCAAAATTTTAGAAATAAAAAAATAAAAACATAATAAAAAAAAAGTTGAAATAAAAAAAAAAAAAAAAAAAAAAAAAATTAAAAAATAAAAAAAAATAAAATAAAGTTAATAAAAACATAAAATAAATAAAGGTATAAAAATGGTATAATTAATTATTGAAAGATATATAATGATAATAATAATAACAATAATATTCTTCATTAAGAAGTTTTCTTTAAATATAAATATAGTTTTTATTTTTTTATTTTACATTCCATACTTTCAATCATATTGATAATATATTATCATTATTATTATTATTATATTTTTCCTTCTTTTTCCTTCCTATTTTTAATCCCCTTATTTTTCCTTATTGTTTTTATCATTTTTCTTTTATTTTCCTTTTTTTTAAATATTATTATTTTTTAACTTTTTCTTTTTCTTTTTTTATTTTTTTTATTTTTTTTTTTTTTTGTTATTATATAATATATATGATAATTATATTTGTTATATAAAATGTTATGAATCTATTGTTAAGTATTATTTGATAATTACTTGCTATTATTTGTTTTATTAATTTATTATGGTAATTGTATCATTGATTATTATCAATATATAATTTTTTTTTATTACAATTATTTCCATTATATTATTATATTAAATAACCATTAATTCATTATTATATTTCATTTTACTTTTTTACTCTTCTTCCTTCTTCTTTTTTTTTTTTTTTTTTTTTAACTTGTTTATATAAAAAAAATTATTTGTAATTGTATGACAATCATGTTTTTTTTTAAATTATTCATTTATTGTATTTTTTTTTTTTTTTTTTTTTTGAAAATTTTTTTAAATATTATTTTTTTATTAAAAAAAAATTTTTTTTTTTTCAATTTTTATCATGAGGTAAGCAATATTCTTCAAATAAATCAGCAAGAAAACCTTTTGAATTTATTAATGGTGGATATTCATCAGTTCTCATAATTAATAAATTTTCTTTTGGGTAAGATGAACGTGAAAGAATGAAATTTTCAATACATTCTGGTAAAAGTGTTCCTGATTTACTAATGATAATAAAAAGACATGGCCAACGTCCTTTATAAATAGCTTCTGCTTTATTTAATAAAGACCAAGTATGAGGTCTACCATAACCAATTTGAACAATTTCATTTAAACCAAATTGTTGAAGAACATCAACCATAATAACAGTAGGATTAGCGTGAGTACTTGGGAATAATTGAGCATAAAGAATATTATTACAATTATTTGAACCATCATCAACTACAGGATAACAAGGATCTGTAATCCAACGACCATCAACAACATATTTAAATTTTGTTGTTACTTTAGGATTAATCATTACAGTACATTGAAAACATTTAGTTTCATAATTATAAGTCATTTTATCCTTTAATTTCCAATCATTAAACGTTCCTGTAACATAAACATTATAAACAAACCCCCAATTCTCTGGACACCATGTAAAAGTATAAGGTTCTAGTTTTACATTTTTTGATTCTTCTGAACAAATATCTTCAGTGCTATCTTCACAACATTCTGATTTATCAAGTTTTGATTTTGATAATTCTTGTATTGTTTTATTATTATGACTAACTTCAATCATTTTTATTTTTATTTTTATTTTTATTTATTACTTTTTTATTATATTTAAATATTTTAGGGTATGTTTTGATATTGTTGAATATGATAAAATATGATAAATATATGTTTATATTATGAAGGTTTAAAAATAAAAATGAAAAGGGTTTTATTTAAATAATTATTATATTGATATTTTCTATATATATTAAAAATTCTGATTATTTCTTATAGTTATTATTTATTATTATTATTATTATTTGTTTTAATGATAATTCAATGATATTTCCTTTTTTCTTCTATTATATCTTTTTTTTTTTTTTAAATGTATACATTAATATAGAAAATATATATATAAATTATAAAAAAGAAAAAAAAAATATATTAATATTATATTATATATCTATATATATTTTTCTTAAAAGAAATATATATTTATATAAAATAAAACCAATTATTGAAAAAAAAATATCTATATTCCAATAATATAAAAATAATATTCCCATTTTTATTATTAATATAAAACAATTGTTACATTTATATATATTATCTAATGTATATATTATATTAATGTTTAATATTATGTTTATTTATTGGAAAATTTCATATTATAAATTAAAACTTTAGTATTAACAATACAGATATTGAAAATAATGTTTTATAAATAAATAAATAAATATAACAATAAATATAAATAACAGGGTGTAGTTTTTAATAGTATGATATTGAAAATTATAAAAAGACTTTTAATATTTTAAATATTGATACTATTATATATTTTAAAGATTATTATTATAAATTTTTATTCTTTTAGAATAAAATAGTTTTTTTTATATATAAATACAAATAAAGCATAGTACATATTGTTTATATTAATATATATATTGAATATAATATACCTTACACTAAATGAAATATTTCTTTATTATCTATATTATGTAAATTTAATAAAAATATAAAAAATTTTTCTATTATTAAAACCTAAATATATTAAAAAATATATATAGTAAAAAAATGTTAAAATATTATTATTATTATTTATTATGCAATAGTAATAAAAAAAAATAATATTATATACATATTATATTATATTATTATTATTATTATTATTATTATTATTATTATTATTATTATTATTATTATTATTATTATTATTATTATTATTATTATTATTATTATTATTATTATTATTATTATTATTATTATTATTATTATTATTATTATTATTATTATTATTATTATTATTATTATTATTATTATTATTATTATTATTATTATTATTATTATTATTATTATTATTATTATTATTATTATTATTATTATTATTATTATTATTATTATTATTATTATTATTATTATTATTATTATTATTATTATTATTATTATTATTATTATTATTATTATTATTATTATTATTATTATTATTATTATTATTATTATATTAGGAAAAAAAAAGGATAGACTTTAATAGTATTAATGCTCATTTAAAAAAAAATACATAATGATTTCATTTTATGTATTCATTTATAATTTTAAATTCTGTTACTTTTTAAAAATATATTTTAAATACATTGATTTTATTCTTTTTATTTATTTAAATATAGTTTTGATTATTAATATTTTATTTTCTTATTATTTTAAATATCAATAAATAATATTACAATTTTTTTTATAAATATATTGTTAAATAAATATATTGTTAATATTTTTTGAATTTTTATGGAGTGTTTATAACTATTTTAAATTCTTTTTTATGCTTAACATATTAAATAATAGAAATTTGAAGATGAATCAAGATAACATAAATACTTTATTAAATTTTTATTTTCAGAAATATCAAATTATTTAATTTGATAGTTTTCTCTTCAGAGAACATAAATAATGAATAATATATTTATTCTTTATCTTTCATTATTCTGATTTAAACTTTCTCTTTTTCTATATGTTAAAATGTTTCTTTATCCTTTAGGTCAATAAATTATATTTAATTGCTTTTATTTATTTCTTATTCCTATAATAAAAAAAATATTTAATATATGTTATATATATGAATTACCTAATTTAAATTAATTGTATTTTTTTTTAAATATAAATATATATAATATATTATAAAAGTTTTTCATAATAAGAATAATAATATAGAATTCTTATTGTTTATTTTTTAAATTCTTTTTTAAGCTATATTAATATCTTAATAATTCACAGAGCAACCACTTTTAAATAAAAAAAAAGAAAAAAAATAACAAAAAATAAAAGGAAAAAATAATTATAATATAAAAAAATATATTAAAAAAAGACTCTAATTAAATATAATTATAAATAGAATAAATTAAATAAAATACAATTTTAAAGATTAAAAAAACTTTATATTAATGTTAATTTATTTAATTTACATTAATATAAAAATTTATTAAATAAATAATATAAAAAATAAAAAATAAAATTTTAAAATTTAATAAATAATGTATATTTATATTTAATTATATTTAATAATATATTTAATAAAAAAAATTTGATAAAATAAAATAAATAAGAATAAAAAACAATTAATTAAAAATATTGAAAATATTAAAATAATAAATAATAAATATTAAATATTAAATATTATATATAACAAATAGAAAATGGTAAATGTAAATAGTTAATAATGGATATAATAAATAATTAAATAATCTCTTATTAAATAACAAATACAAAAAGATACAAGTAATTAGTAATGAATGAAGAAATTAAAGAATATAAAATTATATACTGTAAATATTAAATAAATATTAATAATTATAATCTCTAATTTTATTGTTTATTACTTATATAGATTTTTTTTATATATTATTAATAAATTCGTTTATTTTCTGATTTATAAATAATTTAGAATAAATATACTTCTAATACTTTCAATAATTATTAATTGATTGCTTCTTTTTCTTAATAGTTCAATAATTATTAATTGATTGCTATTTTTTCTTAATAGTTCAATAATTATTAATTGATTGTTATTTTTTAAAAATATTTTTAATAATCAATAGATTGTTATTATTCTTATAATATAAAGTTTTTTATTCGTTCATATAATATTTATATTAATTAAACTATTTTTTCTATAAAAAAATTTTTTTTTTTACTTTTTTTTTTTTTTATTTTTATTTTTGATTCTATATATATGAATTCACAAATCTAAAAAATCATACCATTTTAAGAAATTTATATCCTTTTTTTTTTATAATTTTAAAATTGTTATTATTTTTTAATCTCATTATTATTAATATTACATAATAGTTGTTAAATAATTATATCATATTATTAAAATATAATTCTTTTTACGTTTAAATTATATTTGTTCCATCTTTTAATTAAACCACTTTTTACATTATAATCAATTAATATTTATTAAAAAAGGAATATTTTTAATTATTAAAAGTTTAAATTAAGTTTTATTTTAAAATGTTTAAATTTTTATTGATTTGTATTCATTTATTTATTTATATATATTATATTAATTTACTTATTTACTTAATTATTTATTTATTGTTTGTTTTATTATTACAATCCTTATTTTAAATTGTTATTATATTAATGCTATAGAATAAATAAAAAAATAATTTTTATAAATAATATAAAAATATATAAATTTTTTTTTATCTAAAAACTTTAATAGGATTTATTTTTTATTTGATTTGTTTTTTATTTTCAATTATAATTATTAATTATTATTGAACTCTGAATTAAAATTTCTTTATAATGGTAATATTATAATATATAAATAAAAAAAGAAAAAAAAAGAAAATAAACAATTATATAAATATATTTTATTATTATTAAGTAAAAAAGTAATATGAATATGAAAAATCTATATAGTTTTTTTTTTTTTAATTCTATTTTATTATAATTTATTTTATTTTTTGTAATATAAAAATATAATTGGACTTAACTTCTTAGTTTTTTTTTTAATAATAGTAAAATATATGAAGTTATATATTCTTTTTGTTTGACATATATAAAGTATAAAATAATAATAATTTATTATTATTATTTTATACTTTATGCAAATTTAATTTCTAAAATTTCTGTTTTTTTTTTCTTACAGTAGTTTTAGAATATAACCTAAAATTTTACAGTTATAATTTTAATTTGTTCTACTATTATGAACACAAAATAAAAAAATGATAAAAAGAAAGGATTTATTATTGAATAAAACAAAATAAAACTAAAGAACTAAAAAAATAAAAAAATAAAAAAAATAAACTATATATTATTTACAAAAGACAAATAATATATTAAAAATTTTGTATATTTTTATTATAATTTATAAGAAATAATATATAGAAAAATACCTTATAAATAGAATTATTTTAACTATTATAAAATATATTAACTCTATATCTAAAATATATTATATAATATTTAGAGATCAAAATAACTTACAATTTTGATAATTGTAAATTGATAAATATATTATTTAATTAATTAAAAAAGAAAGAATTAAAAAAAAGGTAGAAAGAAAAAAAGATAGAAAGAAAAAAAATATAAATTTTAAAAAGAATACTTATTAAATCTATTCAGATAAATTTTATAAATTTAAAAAATTGAAATTTTATAGAAAAAAATATATAAGGAAAAATATAATGAATATATGAATAATATTTTTAAGTTATAATAATTACAAAATTTTAAGTTCTATGAATTTTAATAACCTTAATTTTTTAGACAGGAAATTATAAAATAAATAATATATTAGGAAAGGATAGAGAAAAAAAGAATGTATTGCATAATTTTTTTATATTGTTATAAATAAAATATATCTATTAAAAAAAAAAAAAAACGTGAAATAGTATATAAGTTTTATTAAAATTTAAAAATGATATTATAAATTATTCAATATTGAATGGAAAAGATATTTGTGAAAAGTATTAATTATTAATGAAAATATACTTTGTATATGGTTTTTGTATATTATTATTTTAGATTATATCAAATAAATAATATAAAATAATTTTTATCATTTATTCTATTATTCTAGTATCATTAGATTATTCTTATACCAATTATATATATTTATCTTTTCCACGGAATAATTAATAATATAAATATATAAAAAAAAAAAAAATAAAAAAAATGTCATATTAATTATTTTATACGCTTAACATATTAAATATGTCATAAAAAGAATAAAAATATAGTTACAAAAATTATTCTTTTTATAATTAATAATATATTTTTTTCTTTCTATAATAATTTCAAAATGATACTCTAGTTTTTATTATTTTTTTTTTTTTATTATTAAAGTTATTTAAATTTTTTAAAATATAATAATTCTATAAAATTTAAATTCAAGGAAATAATATTAACTTTTTTAAGATTTAAATTCAATATAACATTTATTGTAAAATTACCTAAATTTTTGTTATATTTTAATAATTCCTCAAACATTATAATTTTTATTTTTATTTTTTTCCGTTAATTATTATTGATTGTAATAATTATGCAATATAAAACTTTTTGAAGTAATATAAACTTTGTATTATTTATATTATTTTAAACAAATATCATCAAAGTATCATCAAAATATCATAATGATACACAATTTTTTTTTATTATTAATATTATTTATATTATTATATATAGGTAATTTTATAAACATTTAATGATAAAAAAGTATAGTAAATTATTTATTTATATTCAAAAAATATATATTCATTATTTTATTATATTTTAATATTAAAAAGAACGAATAAAAACTATCAAAGTTAATTTATTTGGAAATGCCATATTTACTAATGAAGAAATTTTTGCTGAACTTGCTTCTAATTTTAATAATTATTCAAAAGAAAATAATTTAAATATAGAATTAGAAACAACTTTAATATCCTTACATAATGGGACTTTTGAAATAGAAGATTATGAAGCAAGTATTGATACATTATTTAGAAAAAAATCAAAAAAATATGATATTTATACTTTTGATCCGCTTCATACTATAAAATATTCAAATTATTTTGTTGATTTAAAAAATGAATTGCCAAAAGAGCATATGGATTTATATATGTCCGGTGATGCCAAAAAAATTTGTACCAGTGGTAACAAATGGATCGGATTAGTAATATTCAAATTTTTATATATAAATTATTATAATAAGAAATATATCCAATTATTAAAAAATATATAATTTATATTTATAGCCATTTATTCATAAATATACCATGTTATATTCCAATAAAGCATTATTAAATAAATATAATCGAAAAGTTCCAAAAACTTGGGATGAATTATTAGATACAGGAAAATTTATATTAGATAAAGAAAAAGATACTAATCGTACATATTTTATGCCCTATAACGGAATGTTTACTGGTAATTAATAATATTTAATTGTATTATACTATTAAATTTATTATTATTTAATATAAATAATTGATTATAGTTATTAATTTTAATATATAATATAAAAATGATAACAATAGTTATGAATATATATAAAAAAAATAAAAAATAGGTGTAAATATGTTACCTTCAATTTATGAGTTTATTTATTCTTATAGAAACCAACCAGACTTAGGAATTCCAAGTTTCGGTAGTAAAGAAGCACTTGAATCATTAAATATGTTAAAAGAAATAAAAGATGAAATTGCTTCAGGTTAATATATTTAACAAAAAATTTATGTATAAATGTTAATATTAATATTTATAGTATTAAAATATTAATAGTATTATTAATATTTAAATAAAAAAAAAGACGATATTTTTCAAACCGATGAGGCTGTAGATCTTTTTATACTATTATATAATGATGGCTTATTTATGAAATATTGGGATACCCCTATGACACAAATATATAATGACTATTATGTATCACCATTACCAGGAAAAAAAGAGGGTATTAATAGTTCAATAATTACTGGTGTTAACCTTGGTGTTAGTAAATTTATTTCAAAAGAACAGAAAGAGGCTGCACTTACTGTATTAAAATATTTAACATCACAAGAAGTTCAAAAAGAAATAGTCGTAAAAAAATATTTCTTTTATACAGGAATAACTAAATTATATGATGATGAAGAAGTATGTAAAATATTAGAATGTCCATTTGTAAAGGAAGCACAAAGTACTAATAGAGTATTTAATAATGTTAATAATTCATATATTGATCAATATTGTGATAAGATTGTTAGTATATTTACGGAATTTTTATATGGAAATAAATTAGCAAAAGATGCTTTAATGGAATTAGATAATATTACAAAAATTTATTTTGTTACAATAAAATCATTAACTGGTACAATTATGTTAGCGTTACTTATATCTCTAGCCTGTTTATTATTATTTCTTTTTATATTTCTTACTAAAAAAAAATTTAAAGAAAAATTTTCATTTTTTTCCTCAGATTTATGGTTTATTTATTGTTTAGGTTATATAATGATGTTATCATCTGAATTTTTTTATTTTGAAGAATTATCGGATTTAAAATGTAATTTAAGATTTTCATTGTTACATATTGGAATGAATCTATGGCTTATTCCCATTCTCTATAAATTATTAATATGTTTCCCAGAAAAAAATAAGTACTCCGAATATTTAATAATTCATAAAAATAAATTCATATTTATTTGTATTGGAATTGAAGTAGTATTAAATCTATTATTATCAATTACACCATATACAAAGGAAGTAAAAATATTTGGTAATACTATTATTAATAAAAATTTCAGTCAATGTACCATGAAAAGTATTTTTGGAAATATAGTTATATTCATAGATATTATGATTAAAGTATTTATAGTTCTATGTATCATGCTTTTATCCTTTATTGAATGGAATGTTAAAGAAATTTATGAAGATGTTAGAGCTATAGCCATTAATCAATATATAAGTTCTTTTTCTATGGCATTACTAATTGTTTTAGATTATATAAAAATCAATAATTATAATATTATTTTTATATTTCATTCCAGTATTATAATCTTTGTTTGTATATTCAATTATTTATTTATCTATTCTATCAGGTTGTTATTTATAAGATCAAAAATTATTGAAAAAGATGGTGTAAATATTAGATCAAGTATATCATCTAAATCAGAAAAAAATTTTTCATCAAAAACTCAAGGAACTGGTATTATATCACAATTAATTAGTTATCATTATAAAAATTACAGTATTGAAACTGGTGATGTGGTAGTCAGCACTACTAATTCATTTATGGCACAATTAATTTAAGCTACCAAAAATATTTTTAAACATATTATAGATTGAATACTATTTTAATATAAATATTTAAAATTTATGAATATGATTTTTTTTTATTTACAAAATGTATATAAAGAATATATTTAATAATACATTTGCTAGTGTAAATATTATTTTATCAAAAATTATTTACACTAGCACCCCTCTTATATTTAATAATTGTAATAATTTTAAAAATATTAATTTAAAATTTTTAAAATTTTAAAAAAAATTTTCATTTAAAATGTAATTTAAATTAAATTAATAATAAAATTACCTTAATTTGTAATTTTTTAAAAAAGTTTAATAAATAAATAAAAAGTAAATTACTCATTAAAAAAAAAAAAAAAAAAAAAAAAAATATGACAAAATGATAAAAGTAAACAAATTATATAATAATAAAAGTACTGAAAATATAATTAAATGGTAAAATTTATTAATAATCAATGAATATATGAAATCATATCAAATATTCATTTATTTGAAAGTTTTTTTAATATTTTTTATGTATATAAATAATTTAATATAAAAATATAAAATTTTTTAATGTTTAGGATATTTAATAATAATAAAACATAAGAAAATTCTCTGTTTTTTTATTTCTTTTTAATCTAAAACTATCTAAATTAAATTAATATTTATTATTTATTTATGTTTTCTAAATGCAAAATAAAAATTTTTACATATATGTTAAATACATGTATATAATAATAATATAGATAATTTATCTTTATATATATATATATATTTCACTGTATATTTAATTTTATTACTTAATTTATAACAAAATGAAAAGAAACAGTGAATAAATAAAAAGTAAACTTACGAAATATTTTAAAAAATATTTAAAAATTTATTATAATTTTACTATATATAAAATAAAAAAAAAAAAAGGATTGAAATTTTATTTACAATAAATATAGCCTTTTTATGCTTTTTTCCTTTTTAAAGGAAATATAAGTAAAATCCATGTCTTATATTTTCAAATATTGTTCATATAATTAAAATATTTATATATATAAATTATTTAATATGTACTTATTGTTGTATATATATATTTACAACACTGAACTCATGTACCAGTTATTATATATAATTTATTTCTTTTAAAAATACTTTATACTATTATTAATTATATTTTTATACATAATATTATAACGATATCAGACATATATTATGTTCTTATTTTAATATATAATTATATGATTATTTAAGTTTTGACTTTCATAGGAATATTGATCATAATAATAATAATAATATTGAGGATATATATATGAATTTATAATTTGATGATCATTAGTATTATTATAAAATCTTATATTAAAATGGAAATATTTTCTAAATTTATTTTTATCAATTAAAGCATTGAAATAGTATGAAAGGTCTTCTTCATTGTTTTTATATTTTCTACCAATAAATGAATCATCACATCTTTTAGAAAATTGTTTGAAGCTAATAAGAGAAAATGGTTCACTTATAAAAATATTATTGTTGTCAATAATTGCAATTGGTAAATAATAAAATTTTTTCTTTCTTTAGTGGTATTACTTTTTAAATTTAAATTTACCATACTATTTAATACTCCTAGATATTGTATATCAAATAATTCTTTTTTATTATTTTTTAATGTTCTATATCTATTAATTAAGCTTTCTTTAGTTGTATCATTCACAGTAAACTCCCTTGTAGAAATCAAATACAATTTAGCATCTAGAGATGAAAAATTGGAGAAAAGAAACTTGCAAAGAACATTTCTTCCTTCATCTGCATTTTTATATAATAGTCTTTTTATATAGTTTTGCCCATTATAACTATTTTCATCAATATTATTAACTTTATTTATTAAATTTTTTATATAGTCAATATGTGGATAATTTGACTTTTCTTTAAAAAATTTGTTTTCAATAACATATTCACTTATATGTGGATCTTCTCTAAATACTAATGAATTATTATAAAATTTATCAATTGTATCAAAAATGTAATTCTTATAATAATCAACTTCATTCATTTTATTTTCTTATTTATTTTTTACCTTTTGTTTTTTTTTTTTGTTTTTTTTTTTTTAATAAAAATTGAACTTCATATAGTAAAATATTCAAGTTACACTTTTTTTAATTATTACAACCTCTTTTTTATTTAATAAAAACAAAACAAAAAAAAACAAAAAAAAAAAAAAAACAAAACAAAAAAAAAAAAAAAAAAGAAAGAAAGAAAAATAAAAAAAAACAAATTTTATATAGATATTGACATCATCGAGTTTATATAAAATGAATTCTTTATAATCCAATACACATAATAATATATTATAATATATTATAATAAATGTTATTTAATTAATAATAAAATAAATTAAGTTAAAAAATTAAATTTGTTAATTTTTAAATAAAATATAAATTAATAAAAATAAAAAAAAAAAAAAAGCAATTTTTAAATTTGTAAATAAAACATGAAATAAATAAAATAAAAAAATTAAAGACATTTTATTGACTTTTTTCTTCAGTTACATAAAATTTTTTTATTTTTTATTTTTTGATAAATGTTGAAATATATTAGAAATAATATAAAAATTAAAGTTTAAAGAAAGAAAAAAATTAAATTAAAATGTTTTAAATTAAAGATTAAAGAAAGAAAAAAATTGAATAAAAATGTTTTAAATACTTTTTTTTTGTTTTCTATAAATTATTAATTGTTATTATAATGTATTTATTTATTTTTTTTTATTTTTGTTATTATTATCATTTATTCATTTAATATGCAAAAGAATAAATTGTCTTTATTTTTTCAGTTATTTTTATTTATCTATTTATTTATTTATTTATTTATATATTATTATTAAAATATAATATAAAGAGAAATATTGGGTGTATTTTATATTTTATTATAAATAATAAAATAATAATATAATATGTATAAAAATAATAAAAAGTTGAATAAGAATATTTGACTTAACAAAATTCTATTTTATTTTATTTTAATTGTTATGTATTATTAATTTATTATTAACAAAAATTTTTATGCATATATCTATTGTAATATATATATATATATATAAAGAGAATGAGAGAGAAAAAATGTTATTTATATAATTTTTTATTTATAATAATCCTATCACCAATAAAAAATTTTTTTTCTTCCTTGGATATTTAATTAATGTCAAAATTTTAATAAAATCTTTGATAATAATATGATAAATTACTATATCTATAATATTTTTATCCATATTATTATTAATACTTTTCAATTTTATTTCATAAAAAAGTCATGCTAAAAGATTTTAAAATGAAAAAAAAAAAAATTCTTTTATCTATTTTTTTTTCCTATTTATTTTTATTATTTCCAATGTGGATGTATTTTTTGGATAAATTAAATTTTATCATAATTTATTAATTTAAATTAGTTAATGTATGATACATCATATATTAATTAATTTTAATTAATAATATAAATTTTTAAAAAATCAAATTAAAAAATTTAAATTTTATTATTTATTATTTTTTTTTTTTTTTTTGTAATACGTATAATGTAATAATGTATATAAATAAAAAAATAATTAATGGATCGTAAAATAAGATTAATGAACTTAATCATTATAATGATAAATATAATTCAGAATATGATATATTAATTGACGTTAATAATAATATTTCTTTTAATATAAAAAAATCAATTATATATAATTTAAATTATCAAAATTTTAATTACATTATTTTTAATTGAGTTTATGATTCTCCTATTCTTGTTTTTATTAAAATGATTTTAAATGGGCAAATTATTAATTGATTATGGTGAAAAAATATGTTTTTGCTTTCCCAATATTAAAGATATTTTATATAATTATAAAAACATAAATTTTATTTTATATGAAGGTATTGATAAAAAGCACATTGTTAATAAATAAATAAGTAAGGAAAAAAAAACAATTTACTAAAACAATATTATGGTATTATTTATATAGAATTGATTATATTTTAAATTTGCTTTCAATATATAAACATCAAAATGCTCTTTCAGAGGAATAATTGAAATTTTTAGTAATTAATAAAAAAAGAAAATTTTATATAAATGATGCATTATATTACAAAGTACGTAATAATAGAAACTTTGAAGCTTTAATTTATTAATACAAAATGATGCAAGAAAAAAACAAAATATTTTAAATTATTTTTTTTTATGTTTGTAATAATAATGAACATAAAAAAAATAGTTTTTTGATTCAATTAACAAATGAATCGACTAATTCAGTTTTACAAGCAAATTATAAATAAATCAAAAAATTTCAAATTTGTAAATGAAATTAAAAAAGATATTAAAAAATTAATAAAAAAAATATAATTTATTAATAAAGCTTATAATATATTTAAGAATAAACTATATGATAAAAATTATGATATATTAAGGTTATTGAAAATACTGCTTCATCTCAATTGACTTATTTTATCAATATAAAAATTTCAATTTTACTATTCATATAAATTTTACTGGAAAAATTTTTTTATTATTTTATTCCTATCTCATAATAGTTTTAAAATTATTGATTTATTAATAAAAAAAGAAGCTAATATTAATAATGGAAAATTTTAAAACTCTTGGATTTTACTGAAAATATTTATAACCTTAGCTAACTATGGTAATATTGAATTAATAAGACTTTTTCTTAAACTATCTTATTCAAACTCTAGTTTAAATTCTGAATTTAAAAATATTGTAGTAGTATTATCACTTATTAGTAACTATGATAATAATAATTTAATAATATCAGTCATAAAATTATTTCTTTTTTTTTACTGAAAAATTATTTCAACATCGAAATTTAGATTTTAATCATACTATCATCAAAAGAAATTTATATTATGTTTAGTGAACAATTTATCCTTAATTCCTTTTTCGTTGATTTAATTTTTAAAAATAAAAAAATTTAGACATAAACAATATAATGTGATGGCATAAACTTTATAAATATTCTTTAAATTTCAAAAAATAATAGTAATTTTAATACCATAAAAAATATCATTGATTAATTATATATAATAGATAATATTAAAATAACTAGTTTTGAAAATCGAAAAAAAAAAAAAAAAAAAATATTAAAATTGAGTATAAACAATGAAAAAAGTGAATATATATTATATGTATAGAGTTTTAAATATATATATTTTTATATATTTATGTCTTTAATAGAAATAAATAAAGTAATTGGTTTTATTTAAACTGTAACAATCTTTTATATTATTAAATTTTTTAAAAAATTTTTTGAATCTTTTTCTTATTACAAAGAATAATACTTTTTTTAAAATATTAGTTAAATGTAAATATATTTCAATTAATATAAAAAGGTTAGGATAAAATTTTCTGTATTATAATTGAATGAAATATATATTTATTAAATTTTGAATAAAATAGATGAAAAAGAAATGCCGTACTCAAGAATGGTCTTCCTAGAATTAGTGGTGTTTCTTTGGTGAGTTCCATGTTGAGCACCACAAAATCCACTGGAACATAATATTATAAAGAAATGATATTGTAAAAATTTAATAAGTATTATTATAAAGTACTTATTAAATAATTATTCATTTGACTTTACCAAAACTATTAAACTTAAGGATGCATTAATACTACTAGATAGAATAGATAACAATCAAAAATTTCAATATATTGTTCAAGTTTTCTTTAAATCATAGATCCTAAAAATTTAATAATACTATTGAAAATATACTATTAGCCATTAGCAAAATGAATAATGTTTCACATATAAAATTTATAATTGATAAACTAATAAAGAATAAGGAATTTAATCATGATGAATTTAATTTTCAATATATTGATATTGAAAAAAAAAAATTAATAACTTCTAATCGACATAATAATATTTACATAATAAATTAATTAATTGAAAATTTAATATTTTTTCAACTTTATTAAAGAAAACTCGTATAATATAATTAAATTATTAGTTGATCATAGAGCTCTAATTAATGATTATAATAATCAATAGTAAACTATGTATTAGACTATGGAAATAATATATTAATATTTGTAAGTCTCAAATGAAATTAAACCATTAATTATCAAATTGATAATTTTTAATTGAATATGGAATTGATATTAATCTTATAAAAAATTCATTTAGATCTTACTATATTTAAAAATATTTTAAAAATAAATAATAATATATATTTATTTAGCATTCTATATAATAATGAATATGAAAATGCCATTCTATGTTATTCTGTGCTATTCAAATATTTAATATAATTTATAAAAATAAAGTTAAAACGCATTTCTAATGAATACTAAAATATTTTGGTAAATTTTAATTTTATTTATTATATATATATATATATATACTGAATTACTATATAATTAAATTATTTTTTTTTATAACTTTGTTTTCTTAATTTATTTATTTATATAAATCTGTGAATTTAGTATTAAGATTCTTATTATTACTACATATATATATGTTTTATTACAGGTATTTATCAATAATTATATTTATCGTAGATGTTATAAATTTTATTTTTATCATAGGTATTAACTTTATAATTTGATTAAAATATTTAATTTTAATAATAAATATATGTATAAATATATATTTATATTGAATTTATAATAAAAGATAATAATATTAAAGTTTAATGCTATACAACAAAAAAAAATAATAATAAAATAAGACGTATTAATCAGAGATTTAATGAGAAAAAAATATTAATGTATATTAATAATATAATGTATTTATAATATTTACTTATAAAAACTTTATTAAAACTAATATAAAATAAGAGAAAAAAAAAATAGAAAAAAAAAGTAGAAAAAGAATAAAAAAAATATTAATAATAATTAATTTATGTTTAGCTATTTATATTTTTTATATTTTGTTCTTTTTTTTTTTTTTTTAATATATAAATATTTTTAACATTATATCATTAACTTTTATATCTACATGTAATAAATAATATAATTTATGATTTTCTGAAATCAGTTAATACAGGATATATATTTTCAAAGGCCTGATAAATTTCTTCTCTGACCTATTTTACAAGATAAATATTATATATATGATTTTTATGAGTATTGTCAATTTCTGAAATTATAATTATTTTTTTTTTTTTTTTTTCAAATTTTGAACTATTATTTTGTAATAATAATTTGAAATAATAACATGTTAAATTTATTATATAAATATAATTTACCTTTGCACCTGTTAATACAATTTTACCAGATACAAAAATAAGTAATACGATTTTTGGTTTAACCATACGGTAAATAAGACCTGGAAACAATTCAGGTTCATACTGTTATATTTAAAAATAAAATTAAAAATATATATTTTATATTTTAATATTCATATATTTTATTATGAATAATTTTAAAGAGTATTTATGACAATAATAATTCAATTAAAATTAATAATTATTTAATATATGAGAAAAAAAAAAAAGACTCTTATTATTTAATTATATAAATATGAACTTAACATAAAAAATTTTTATCTTTTTTTATATTTTAAAACTAGTAAAAAAAAAATTTTTTTTTCCTTACACTAGCAAAGTGACCGTGTGCACAAGCTAAACCTTCTAAACGAATTGGGAATTTAACATCACAACTACCAACAATATTTTGAATTTTAAATTCCATAAATCTTGCAGGGAAACCTAACTTTTGAATAATTCTTGCATATTTTCTTGCAGCTAATTTAGATTGTTCTTCACTCTTTGCACCTGTAACAACCATTTTTCCTGAAACAAAAATTAATGCTGTTGTTTTAGGTTCTCTAATACGCATAATTACAGCTGCAAAACGCTTTTAAAAAAAATATTATAATATAATTATTAATATATATTCAATTCATATTTACATTTTTTTTTTTATTATAATTATATTATGAATTATATAATATTTTTATATAAATTAAAATATAATATTAAAATTTTTAAAATTAAATTCTCCATAACACAATAAAAACGAACAATATTGTAATTTCTATTTTATACTTTTTTTATCACTGATATTTATATATATTTGAATTTTTTGAATTTCCTTTTATTCTTCTATGTAATAAAAATTCTAATATATAAGATATTAAATTATAATTCTATATAATTATTACTTTAGGATTATATTCTGCATTTCTAGCATGAAGGGCAATTGTTTTTAAATCAAGACGAGTTTGTAAATTTACTGTTGAAACAATATTTCTTTAATTATTTTATTTATTTGTATAAATATATTATTAAATAGAAAAAATAATTAATATTATTAAAATTATTATTTCTAATATCAATTAAATTTAAAATTAATATTTTTAAAAAATATTTAAATAGAATATTACAAAAAAAAAAAAGAAAAGAAAAAAAAGAATTAAATTAAAATATTATTGTAAATTATAGTTATAAATACATATAATATTATTTTTTTAAAAAAAAAAATAAAATAAATAAAATTAATTACTGCAATGTTGGTCGTATTCCAGAAGGATTTTGAGGATCATTAAATGGAGTAGAAGGCATAGGTGTTGAAGCTATAGGAGTTGATGGTATTTGTGTTGCTTGAACAACTTCTGTATTATTATCATTGGTACCATTACTTGTAGAGGGTATTAAAGATGAATTTTCATAAGTCATTTTGAATTTAACTTTTATTTCAAACTGAAATTTATTTTAAAAAATAAAATATTTTTTACAAAAAAGATAAAATACTTTATTAATTAAAGATATAAAATAAAAATTAAAATATATTTATATATATTAATTATTTTTTAAAAATAAAAAAAATTATATATTAAAATATTTTACTATTATAAATTATAATTGATTATAAAAAATATAATTTTTTTTATATTATTATTACTATTATAGAATTATATAGTTTAAATATATATATATTTAGTATGATTATAATAATAATAATATTTTATTAAATTAATTTTTTATCAATAAATTTTTAATGATTAATTGAAACTACTAAATTAAATTGAGAAAAAAAATAATATAAAAAAAAAAAAAAGAAGTATTTGTAAAATAATTGTAAATAATACAAATATAAATGTAACTTTTTTTTTATGTATTACCAATGATAATAAAGAACTAATTTAAAAATTTTCACGTTTTTATTTATATTTATAAAATACTACAATTATATAATATTATAAAAAGGTTAAAATAATTTAAAAATATATAATTATCATATCCTCTGGTTTTTATATTTTATTTTTGTTTTTTATTTTATTTATTTTATTATATTATATTTTATTTTTATCAAACATTTTTTTTTTAAATTTTATTTTAGTTTTTTTTTTTTCTCTTTTTTTTTTTTAATTATTTAATTAATTTATATTTTTTTGGTATTAATTGTACTTAAAAATATTTATACTAATATAGAAAAAAATTAATTAAATCTTAAAAATTTTAATTGAATAATACTTTTTAAATTGAATAAAAAAAAATAATAAATAATTATTTTTTATTTATTTATTTATTTATTTATTTATTTATTTATTTATTTATTTATTTATTTATTTATTTATTTATTTATTTATTTATTTATTTGTTTATTTATTTATTTTATTTATTTATTTATTTATTTATTTATTTATTTTATTTATTTATTTATTTATTTATTTACTTTTTTATTTATTTATTTTTTATTTATTTATTTTTTATTTATTTGTTTATTTATTTATTTAAATTTAATATCATTATAAATAAGAAATAATTTTTAATATATTAAAAAAACTTAACCATTAAGTTTTTTTTTTAATTTATCAAAAATATAAAAAAAAAAAAAACAAAATTTTTTTGTTACACAAAGTGTTTTTGTTTTATAGTTTTATAATAAATAATTTATTTATTTATTTTAAATATCCAAATTTTTTTTTTATAATCATACACTAAAATTTTAAAGTTTCAACATCTCTATCACCTAATACATTGAATATCTTAATATTATTATTTATATGATCAATTTTTTTTTAAAATCATACACCAAAAATATTTTAAGTTTCAACATCTCCTTCACCTAATATATTGAATATCTTAATATATTTATTTTATATGATCAATTTTAAAGTTATATTCATTAAGCTACATTATTATTATTTTTATAAGCAACGTTATTAAAAAATAATTTATATTTAAATATATAATTTTTTTTTATAATTACTTAAAATAACAATTTAAATAGTTAATTTAATTTTCTTCTTTAATTTTCAAAATATTTAACAAATTTTAGTAACTCATTATACAAAATAACAACTACAACAAACAACAACATAAAAAAATATTTAACTAATAATAATTATTTAATGAAAATATTATATAATATATATATTTCTCTTTAATTCATTTTTTTTTATTTAATTTTTTGTTTGTTGTTTGATAATTTATATGTTTATTTGCTGTTTTTTTTTTTTTTTTTTTTTTTTTTTAACTTTTATTTTAAAAGTTGAAATATTCTAATTAAATATAAATTTATATAACTGTAATTTTTTATCGTTATTTTTCAATAAAAATAATAAAATATCTAACGTAGATAAAAAAAAGTTCTAATAAAAAAAATATAATTAATTCATAATTCCATATATATTATTATAATCAAATTTATGAATTGTATATGAAAAAAATGTTCTCATTAATACACCAAAAAGTAGTATAGGTATAGTTTTTATATAACTTTCATCTAAGAACACTGTTAATATATAATATATAAAATATATATAATATATATAATATTATTAATTAAAGTTTATATATAAATACTTTAATTAAATTGATTAACTATATTAAACATTTCTCTTACCTGATAGCGCTTCTACATTTGATGTAAACACTATTATATCTATATACCATGAATAATTTATACCATCATAACTCCATATTACCATTAAAATTAATAATAATTTACTGAAACTTGATATAATTAATGCTATTGTAACATAATTATATCTTCATTATTATAATAATGTTAAAAAAAAATTATAGATTTTAAATATATGTATATATATTTAGTATTTATATAAAAAAAATTTTTAAAATAATAAAAAATATATTATGATATACACTTTATAATTTCATATTTCCTGCTATATATTAACCATATCATAAATCGTACACTAGCGTGAAATATACATAATTCTTCATTATTTACAAGTCAAAAAAATATATTATATTTTATTATTATTATTATAAATATTAAAAATATTATTATTAATTATAAATATTTAATATTTAAAAATTGAACATTAATAAATTATGTATAAAAATATTTTTATAAAATATAATTATACTTTTATATATGTTATATAATATATTATATTATTTTCGTATATAATTTTATATTTACCTATTGTACAAATTAATAATATATAAAAATAATGCATTAAAACATGAATTTTTGGTATATTTTCTAACTTCAACCATTTTATATCTATTAAATTTTAGAGGTTAAGAACAATATAACATCAAATTTGAATCGTTTATACATTATTAATATATCATTATTATCATATATTTATATATGTATAAACGAAAATGATAATAGTAATTATAATAAAAGATTTATATATATATAAAGGATACAGACATCAAAAAGAATTAATAAAATTGCTAATTTTTTTACAGCCGGCTACATTATAATTTTTATGATAATATATTTAAATTAAATTATATATATATAAATAAAATTATTATTTTTATTATATTTTTATTTTAATTTTTGAATTTTTTTTCTTTATTTATTATTATTAAAACAATAAATAACAAATATTTTACCTGTACTCCTGAATCAACATAATCTAATTGATTAAATAATATATGTCGATAAACTTGTTTTTTATGAAGTAACAAATCCATAAAGATGATTACATAATCATGTTCAATATATTGATCTGCAAAATTATTACAATAATTCTATATTACAAAATAGTTCACAAATTAATTAGTAAAATTTTATATTCAACAATATTGATAAATAAAATATATTAAATTAAAAGAAGTGTATTATTAAACATAAATAATTGATAATATTGATATTAAAAAAAAAATAATTAATTAATTAATTAATTAATTTATTTTTTTTTTTAAATGTTGTTGATACTATACACAAACATAAAGTTGAATATTCTGTTTACTATATTCAGTATATAAACTAGGCACAGGTTTACCACATTCCACACAAATTGGCATTTTTTATTCTATTTTTTTTTTTACTTTCTATTTTATTTTTATTTTTATTTTATTTATTTTTTTATTGGTTTATTTGTTTATTTTTATTTTGTTAAATGATTTATATATTATATTTGATATTATTCTTTTAATTATATCTTTTTTATTATTGTATTTAATTATAATTTCAAAATGCATTTAAATATTATTTATGCTTTTTTGTTTAATGAATGATTTTTATCCTATATTTATATTATTCATTTGAATTATTTTTATTTATTTTATATTTCTTAAGTAATTTAATTTATTATTTTAATAAAAGGTTTTGTTTTTGTTCTTTTTTTTTTATTTTTTATTTTTTATTTTTTTTTTCAAATGTTATATTGTTCTATTAAAAATAATTATTTCTACAAATTTCATTTTGAATTTGAATCAACAAAGAAAAAAATTTTTCATATTTTACAATAATATTTATACATATGATACCCTAACCCATATTATGCTATTAATTTTAATTTTAAATTTTTGTTACAAAAATTTATATATTATAATCAATGTTTATATTTTATATATATAATTTTTATTATTATTTTTCTTTACTTTTTTTTTTAAAAAATCTTTTAATTTCAAAACATTTTAGTAGTATAAATTAATAAAAAATATAATTTTATATATTTTAAATAAATTATAATAATTTAATTTCAATTCAATTAAAATTAATAACATTAATAATAATAAAATTTAAATTTGTATAATAAAAAAATATATTAAATATTAAAATTTAAATCAAAATAAAATTTAAATCAAAATTCGATAGATATTGATTATTAATATTATAAAATAATTAAAATAATTAAGAATTAAAAATAATAATAATAATAATAATAATAATAAAATAATAATAATAAAAAGATAATTCCTTCCATGACAACAAGAAAAAAATATTATGCTGTAAAAAAAGGCCGTCATATTGGTATATTTAATTCTTGGGAAAATATTAAAAAAGAAGTTTCAGGATATCAAGGTGCAATTTATAAAAGTTTTTTATCCTATGAAGAAGCCAAAGAATTTGTTTATGGAATTGACCTTAACCAAAACTTAAAAATAAATAATAATAATGAAAAAAACTCAACACCTAAAGATAAAATTAAAAAATATTATGCTGTTAAAGTAGGACTTAAACCGGGAATTTATAATACTTGGGAAGAATGTAGAAAAAATGTTGCTAATAATGATAATGCCGTTTTTAAAAGTTTTTTAACTTTAGAAGAAGCAGAAGATTTTATGAAAGGAAATGCCTTTTCTAAAAGAATAGAAAATGCTATTAAAAGGAAAAATACTAATCAAGAAGGTCGAAAAAAATATTATGCAGTGAAAAAAGGATATAAAATAGGTATATTTAATGATTGGAATAAATGTAAAAAATCCGTGAATGGATATAAAGGATCCATATTTAAAGGATTTCTAACTTTAGAAAAAGCAAAAGAATATTTTAATGATAATAAAGAAGATAATAACATTCCTTTATATTTTAGTTCAGAACAAGAAGAAAATACATCAAATAATGAACCTATAATACCATTAAATAATGAACCTATAATACCATCAAATAATGAACCTGTAATACCATCAAATAATGAACCTGTAATACCATCAAATAATGAACTTATAACTACTATTATACATAATGAAATCGATAATAACAACAACAACAACAATAATAATAATAATAATATTATTAATAATAATAACAATAATAATAGCAACAACAACAATGATAATAATAGCAACATCAACAATAATAATAATAATAATATTAATATTAATAATAATAATATTAGTATTATTATTGATAATAAAAATTTTAATAAAATTGTTTTAGATGATATAAAATACAATAATATAATAAATGATGAGGAATATGATACTACAAGTACATGTATTATAGATAATTTAATAAATCAAGATAATGATAATAAAGCTGTAGCTTATGTTGATGGAAGTTATAATAAATTAACCAAAGAATATTCTTATGGAGCAATTATATTTTATAAATCGCAAGGATATCATTTTTTTAAAAAATTTAATAATCCTATAATGGCAAAAATGCGAAATGTAGCAGGTGAAATAGAAGGATCAAAAAAAGCAATGAATTTTTGTATTAAGAATCATATACCAGAAGTAGATATTTATTATGATTATGCAGGTATAGAAAATTGGGCAAGAGGTATTTGGAAAACCAATAAAAAGGGAACCATAGAATATAAAGAATTTTATAATCAAGTAAAGAAAAATTTAAAAATAAATTTTATGAAAGTAAAAGCACATTCCAATAATAAATATAATGATATAGCCGATAAATTAGCTAAAAAAGCATTATTTAATTCTTCAAACTTATAATAGTTTAAGAAAAAAAAAAAAATATTTTCTTGATTCGTTTAAAAATTTTTTCATACACTTTAATAATTAATTATCATCATTATCATAATAATAATAATAATAATAGTAATAGACAAATAATAATAGTAATAGACAAATAATAATAATAATAATAATTAATCACAATTAATAATTGTAAATAATTATAAATAATCGTTTTTATATAAATGATAAATAATATTATAAATATTAAATAGTAAATCAATAAAAAATCTATTATTGTATAAAAATATTTGATTATTTTATTTTATTATATTATATTTTATTTATTTATTTATTTACTTATTTATTTATTTATTATATTTATTTATTTATTTATTTATTTATTTATTTATTTATTTATTTATTTTTATTTATTTTCTTTTCTTTTTTCTTTTTATTATTATTATTATTAAATATTATATTCTTTCTTTAATTTTTTTTTAAAATTTTTTTTCAAATTTTTTTTTTTTTCATTTTTTATTTTTAATTTTTATTTCAGAAAAAAAAAAAATAATGTTTTTATTATTACTATTAAAATATATATTAAATAGTATGATATAAAATTATAAAGTTTTGTATAATATATTAACACGAAAAGTTATAATAAAAAGCAAGGTGAAGAAGTTATTGATGGTAATACTGTAAATACTGTAGCTGTCAAAAATTAAATTAATTGCCATTTGTAATCCTTATACTATTATAAAATAAAATAAAACAATATTATATAATAAAATATATAAAATAAAATAAAACAAAAATCAAAATAATAAAACTCAAAATATTTATTATTAATCATTATGATTATTTTACACAATATTATTAATGATAATCATTGTTATTCATTTCTTTCTTTTATACTTTTTTTTTTTTTATTTTTAACTTTTATTTTTTTCAATCAGTAAAATATATATATATATATTAAATATATATTACAATGATTTTAATGAAAACTACATATTTGAAATCTACATTAAAAAAAAAAAAAAATTTTTTTTTTTCTTTTTTTTTTCTTAATTACACTTATATAGTATTTATTACTAATATATAACATTAATATCAATATATTTGTTATTATTTACCATTATTATGATTATTTATTATTATTATTATTATTTATTGTTTATTATTTATTATTGTTTATTGTTAATTATTATTTATTATTTATTATTATTATTATTTATTATTATTATTATTATTATTATTTATTATTATTTATTATTATTATTATTTATTATTATTATTTATTATTATTAGTATTATTATTAGTATTAGTATTAGTATTAGTATTAGTATTAATACTATTATTTATTATTTATTATTATTAATTATTATTATGATTATTATTATTATTATTATTATTATTATTATTATTATTATTATTAGGTGATGTTGATCTCAATTGTTGTACTTGAGAATAAGATGGTAAAACCGGATTTACAGAATTTCGATTTGTAGTAGATTCAGTATTAGATGAACTTTGAGATGACATAGATATACGATTATTATTATTATAATATAACTGAATATTATTAGTTAAATAACCATAATTATTATATAATCCATTATTATTGTTATTATTATTATTATTATTAATATAACCAATGTTATTCATATTATTCAACCCATTGACATAATTAGCATAATTCATATTATTAATATAGCTAATATTATTAAATCCATTTATTAAATTGATATTACCATTGTTACCATTAATATAACCCATACTATTATTCATACCATTATAAATTACAGGATTATATGATATAGATATATCATTATTACTAACTTCTGAATATGGTGGTAAAGGAATTCCATCATTATCATCATTAGTTCCTGATGATAAAAGACTTTCAATACGTTTAGATGAATGTTCTAAATTACTATTTGTAGTTTCTGATTGTTGACTCGAATTACTTTTAATAGAATTTGAATTATTTACGGACGATAATGTACTTGGTGATAAGTTATTTGATGATAATGATAATGTAGTTGGTGATGATAGTGTAGTTGGTGATGATAATGAAGTTGGTGATGATAATGTAGTTGGTGATGATAATGGTGATGTTAATGGTGATGTTAATGGTGATGATAATGGTGATGATAGAGAAGATAATGATGTTAACGTAGTTGGTGATGTTAATGTAGTTGGTGATGTTAATGTAGTTGGTGATGTTAACGTAGTTGGTGATGTTAATGTAGTTGGTGATGGTAATGTAGTTGGTGATGCTAAAGTATTTGATGATAAAGCAGGTGATATTACAATTGAAGGAATTCGAGATGCTGTTGGTAAAGTATTTTGAGATTGTGCATTTGCTGATGTTGTATCTAATGATTCATTATGTGATGATGTAGATGACATTTGCGTATCTGAGGAAATTGAACCAATTTTAGTTATATCTTTTTCATATGATGATTTATCATTCATATTCTTTTCAATGGATTGTGGTGGATTAATATGGTTTTTATTATTAATATTTAACTGATGAACTGAAGCTGGATCTACATAAACATTATAGTGAGATTTTATAGGTGCTACATTATTTTTATTGCTGAATTGAATATTATTTGATAATACTACATTTTCATTATTCAATTGTGAAGTTTTTGGTGATGTAAAATCTCTATTATGTAATGGTTCTGGTGGAATTACATTTACACCAAATGTTGATGTCATAGGATTATTGGTATCCTTTGCTGTATTTGGTTTTTTAGGAGCTGTTGAAATTACATTAAAAGATTTTTCTTTTGTTTCTTTTTTATTTTTCTTTTGGAAGAAATAGAATAATACAAATAATAATATTAAAAGGATTAAAAATCCTACTATTCCAATAATGTACTTTGAAAAAGAATTAGAACCAGAACCAGAACCGGAACCGGAATTAAAACCTTTTTGGAGGGCTTTTGAACATTCCTTGTATATACTTTCATTAGTATCATATTGAGAGTCTTGACCATCATCACCAATAACAAATTTTGAACAAGTACCTGGTTCATAACAAGTAATATGAGTATTTCTAAAATCACATAATTCGAGTTGATTTTTAAATTTATGAATTTCCACATGTAAATCTGGATTAGCATCAATATCCCTATAAAATAGAACAAATTTAAAAATAAAAATAAAATATATATATTAATAATTATCTTTATTATTATTATTATTATTATTATTATTATTATTATTATTATTATTATTATTATTATTATTATTATTATTATTATTATTATATCTTTATAAACGTTTTTATTTATTTTATTTACAATTTATTTAAATCTTTCAAGTCATATATTTCATCAGGTAAACTAGATAAACCAGTATCACCAACATACCTATAAAATTATAGATTATAATATTTTTAAATAAAAAATTAATTATTAATATTTTTCATTTCCAATTATTTTATTTAATTTTATTTTAATAAATAAACTCTTATTTATCATACAAAGTTTGTAAATTTGTTAATTGATTAATATCTTTTGGTATAGATCCTACATTTGGATTATTTGATATATCCCTGTTAAATATATATATATATATATAATAATAACCAATTTTGTTTAAAAATTAAAATATTAGTTTTAATAATATTATTTTATTTAAAATAAAAATAATATATTTATAATGTTGATAAAATATTTACAAAAATTCTAAATTCTTAAAATTTAAAATTTGATTTGGAAATCCTGTTAACTTGTTAGAATATAAATCCCTATTAATATATATGTGATACAAAGAATTATTTAAATTTTTTTAAAAAAAAAAAAATTAGTCTTTTTTTTAAAAAATAATTTATTATTAATATATAATAATATATTAATTTTTTTTTTCTTTTATTATTACAATATTTTAAGTGGGCAGGAAGTATTAATGTCTTCTGGTATTTTTTCAATATTTGAACTCATTATTTTTCTTTATGAATTAATGAATAAAATTATTAATATAATATTTAAAAAGAGATATCAATAAATTAATATTTATTAAAAGAAATAATAATTATTATTATATGTTTCTGAACATTTTTTTTATTATATATTTCACTTACAAATCTTCTAAATTTGGTAAATTAAAAAAATTAGAAGGTAAAATACCATCAACAAAATTATATTCCATAATCCTTTATTATTTTTTAAATGATTTTTTAATATATATATATATATATATATAAATTTTTGATTTAGAATTGATTTAATTATACTTCTATTATTTTAATTTATTTATTTATTTATTTATTTTTTTGTAATGATTATTTACAATTTTTTAAGTTTCGGAAAAACTGGAAATTTAGTAAAATCCATTACTTCAGTTACAGAATGTATTCTCAAATCTCTGTTATTATTATAATTTTAATGTAAAAAAATAAAATACATTAGTTTTATTATTATCATCATTATAATTATAATTATAATTATAATTATAATTATAATTATTATTATTATTATAATAATTATTATTATTATTATTATTATAATTATTATTTATTTTACAATTCAACAATTTCGCCATTTTCACATTTAACATAATGACTAGTACTTGCAGCATTGGCATTGCAACATTCAGGTACTTTTCCTATAATACTAGAAAAAAAACTTTGATAATCTTGGCAATCTTTAGACATTTTTTTTTTCTGTTTTTAGTTTGTTTGTTTATTTGTTTATTTGTTTATTTATTTGTTTTAAATAAAGGCAAATAATGATATATTTTTTTTTGTTTTAAATTAAAGCAAAATTTATATATTAATTTTTAATTAATGTTATATATGTACATTATATTATAAATTTTTAAAAAGAATCAAACATCAATTTGTTTATATAAAAATATAATCAAATGAAATAGATATTTCTGAATCTTTTTAAAATTTTTATTTTATATTTAATATTTTATTTTATTTTTTTTTTTTTTTATAAAAAAAAATAAATAAATGAAATTTATTTTGTTTTGATTATAAAATAAATTTTAATTGAAATATAAATAATTTTTTTTTTATAATTTCAATTAATACAAAATAGTAAATATGCTAATATCATTAATTAACTACTAGTGTCATAATAATTACTTAATTATAATTACTTAATTATTATGAATTTAATATATTTACTACATATATATTTTTCTTTTTAATATTCCCTTTTATTCTTTTTTTTTTTTTTTTTAAAAAAAAGAAGAATTCTAATTATTTTTGTATTCAAAGAAAAAATTGTAATTGTAATTTAAATAATATAATACAAAATCCGTGTAACCATTAAATAAATCATTATAATTTTAATTATATTAATCTTTATTATTGTTAAAATTCTATCATACATTTCGATAAAATATAAATATTACTAAAAAAAGAAATATAATTAAAAAAAAAAAATTTTTTTTTTTTTTTCGAGTTTTGTATTTCCTTTCATTTATCTTACAAAATAATATAAATATAGTAATGGCATAAAATGTATTATATTAACCACCAGTTATAAATAAAGTTTACTGTATGTAATATAAAAAAAATGAAAAAGTCAATAAATATTAGTGAAAGAATCAAATAAAAAAACGAATAATATTTTATAAATCATCAATGAAAATATAATAATATTTATTATCAAATTGATTAACTCATAAAAAAAAAAAAAAGGGATATATATATTAAATACTTTTTCAAAAAAAAAAAAAAAATATATATATATATATATGTTACTAGCATTAACAACACAGTTTAATTGATATCATAATGTATAAATGAATCAATGATATTATTATCATTGATACATTTATACACAGCAATCAATAACACAGTATTATTCGACAACTGATTCCAATGAAAAAATTTTTCTCAATAATTTGAGAAAAAAAATTTTTTTTTAATTTAACCAAAGATATTGAAAGTTTATTTTTTATTGTTGAAAAGAAACTTTTTTAAAAATAAATCAATTATCAAAAATATATTTAATTACAATATCGAAAATTTTACCATTATAATGAATAGTATTATTTATATAATTTTCATTATCGCTATCAACATTATCATCATCATCACTGTCACTAAAACTTTCACTAAAACACTAAAACCTTTATTATTTAATGTATAATTAACATAATGATTTACATCAACTTTATGGTCTATTAATAGTTCAACAATTTTGAAACAATGATATATTAATTGTACAATCAAAAGAAATATGTTTATCTTCTTTTTTTTTTTTTTTTGTCATTTCTTCTCCTTCTTCATCTTTCTATTATTAACTAATTTACTTCAGTTATATATATTTATTTTAAAATAAATTGAATCATACTGATGGAAATATAAGGATTATTCATTAAAATACATAAGAAATCATTCTTATCTTTTAGATTAAATTTTTATAAACCCTGAAATAAGATTTAATAAATTAAGAATTAAAAAAAAAATAATTTTAAACTTTATTTAATGAACCCAAAAAAAAAAAAAAAAGAAAAGAAAAAAAAATTATTAAAAAAGGCAAGGTTAATTCTAATAAATATATTCTAAATTGAAAATATTGCAGTTCTTTTTTATTAGGAGATTTTTTAAATCAAATAAATAAAGATTTCTCATAATTCTTTTTTCACCTAAAAATCAAAATGAAATATAATATTTAAAGTATCATACTTAAAAATATAGTGATTTGATTAAACACTTATATAAAAATTTTATAATATAAAAATTTTATAATCTTTATTTTATTAAGTAAAATTAAATGTAATAAAATATAATAAAACATAACAAAATAGAATAAAATATATATAAATTATATAATTATCTATGTATTTATTTATTTTTATTTATTTATTTATTTATTTATTTATATATTTAATTACTTATATATTTACTTATTTATTTATTTATTTTTAATTTATGTATGTATGAATGTATGAATGTATGTATGTATGTATGTATATATATATGTATGTATATATGTATGTATGTATGTATGTATGTATTTATTTATTTATTTATTTATTTATTTATTTATTTATTTATTTATTAATTTTTTTTAAATAATAAAAATATAATAAATATAATATAAATTATATTTAAAGGAAAAGTATTTCAATATATATAAATATCATTTTATCAATTATAATTAAGTAGGAAAACTTTTATTCAATATATATAGTTTATATTATTTAAACTAACAAATTCTACGAAAAATGAAAGGAAACTTATATCAGTTCCAAAATTTATATACTCACATTTACTAATTCAAATATATTTATTATTATTATTATTATTATTATTATTATTATTATTATTATTATTATTATTATTATTATTATTATTATTATTATTATGAATTATTATTATTATGAATTATTATTATTATTATTATGAATTATTATTATTATGAATTATTATTATTATGAATTATTATTATTATGAATTATTATTATTATGAATTATTATTATTATTATTATTATTATTATTATTATTATTATTACTATTATTAAATTATTAACATTAAAATAGAAAAAAAATATAATTTCATATATAATATTGTTATAATTAAAGGAAATGTATTATTTTTAAGTAAAAAATTTTTATTGTTTTATATATAAAATTATTTTGTGGTTAGGTGAATCTATCTCTATATTTATCTTTTCTAATTAAATATTTTAAATATTTTAAATATTATAACATTTTAAAATATTATATCACTCTATAATACTATAACATAATTAATATACTTTCAGTATTTATATATCACTTGATTATAATTAAATATCTTTATATTTAATATTTTTTTTAAAAAAGTTAATTTTTAAATATTAAATATAAAGATATTTAATTATAATCAACTTTTTTTATAATGAATAATTATTATATTCATTTATTAATGAATATATCAGTTTAAAATATATATAGAAAAAATTTTTAACATTTATTTAATAAATATATGTTCTTTATTACGACAGATTTTGATATCTTGTAAATGATTTAGTTGATTAGACGATCGCCTACCAAAGACGTACAAAAAAAAAAAAAAAATTAACCGGAAAGCTTCCGAATGATTTTATACGGTTCTAATGACTGAGAAACCTGGATTGAATTGTTGAATGACTCTTTGATTTCGGCTTGGACAAACAATGTTGAAAAAAGTTTGGAAGTTGAAAATACGATTAGCATACAGTAACTACAAATTAATTGTTACACCATAAAGAAAATTACTAAAAAAAATAGTTTTTTTTTTAATTTTTTAAAAAGAATAATTTTATGTAGTAATATTTTTTAATAATTTTTTATATAATAAAAAACTAAAGAGTAATTATTATATTTGTTAATTCAATTCATTTTATTGAAAATATCTAATAATTTATTAATTTATTTTAATGATAATGAAGTAAAAGGTTATAAATATTATTACAAAGATATTAATACAGCTATAAACAATAATAAAGACAAAAATATTGAAGACATTAAAGATATAAAAAATGATAAGTCTCCTTATATAATATTAGTTCTATTTATTTTTCTTGCTGTAATGTTTGAAAAATAAATAACATAATAAAAAAATAAAAAAAAGATTAAATCTAAAATAAAAAAACTAAGTTAAATACTGTTGGAAGATAGCATAATAATAATATTAATAATAAAAAAACAACAAATCAATAATAATAATTTTAATAATAATAATAATAAATAAAAAATAATAAAAATAAAAATAATAATAATAATAGTAATAAATATTAATAAATAGTAATAATAATGAATAATAATAGTTTAATAATTAATAATAATAACTAAGAATAGTTAATAAATAATAATAAATAATAATAAATAATAATAAATAATAATAAAGAATAATAAAGAATAATAAATATTAATAAATAATAACTAATAATAACTAATAATAAATAATAATAACAACTAATATATAATTATATGTATTATATATTTCATCATCATTTTCGATAATTATAGTTTTAAAAAAAATAATGTAATTGTAATAATAATGATAATAATAATAATAATAATAATGATAATAATAATAATGATAATAATAAGTAGTGATAATAATAATAGTAGTAGTGATAATAATAATAGTAGTAATGATAATAATAATAATAGCAATGATAATAATAATAATAAAAAAATAATAATTAATAATAATAATAACAACAAATATATAATTATGTGTATTATATATTTCATCATTTTTGATAATTATAGTTATAAAAAAAATTAATTGTAATAATAATGATAATAATAATAATAGTGTTGATAATAATAATAATAATAGTAATGATAATAATAATAATAATAATAATAATAAAATAATAATTAATAATAAATAATAATAACAACAAATATATAATTATATGTATTATATATTTCATCATCATTTTTTAATAATTATAGTTTTAAAAAAAATTGTAATAATAATAATGATAATAATAATTATATATAATAATAAAAAAAAAACAACAAATTAATAATAATAATAATAATAATAATAATAATAATAATAATAATAAATAATAATGAATAATGAATAATGAATAATAATAATAATAATAATAATAATAATAATAATAATAATAATAATAATAATAATAATAATAATAATAATAAAAATAATAAATAATAAATAATAAATAATAAATAATAAATAATAAATAATAAATATTTTGTTTTATTTTTTTTTTTAAAAGAAAGAGTTAATGATATTAAATAGTAAAAAAATATGATTATGATTTTACAATTCTTAGAAATTAGTTCAAATGATTGAAGTGATTATTAAAAATTAATAATTATCATATTTATATAATTTTTTCTAATTAATAAAATGATTTTTAAGTTTTATTATGACCAAATGACTACATAATTAATATAAAAAAATATTCCGTTAAAAGAAAAAATAAAAATATTTTAAAACATTTTCATAATTAAAGAAATTAAAAAAGTTGGAAAAAAAAAGAAAGTATTTTTATAATTATAAAAATTACCCAATAATAAGTATTAATTTATAGAATAATAACTAAATTACCCAATATAATAAGTATTAAATTATAAAATAGTAAATTTTTTTTTTTTTTGTTTTTTGAATAAAAAAAAAAGTTTTCTTTAGAATATTATATAATGTTAAAATAAAAATATATAAATTATATATATAGGAATATATTCACAGTAAATAAGCGGTAGGTTTTTTTTTTTTCATATTTATCATATTTTAATTGTAATTTTTAATTATAATTAATTTTCTTAGCCATAATTGATATTTGAAACAAGAATAATATAAATAAATTAATTAAATAAAAATTAATTAAAAAAAAAAAAACAGAAAATGTCAATATTTCCATTTTTGTATTAATTGTGTACAATTAAAAATATCAAATATTTTTATTATTTATTAAAGTTAATAATTATCATTATAATTATAAAACAAAATGCCAATAAATTATCTTAGTAATAATATAATTATTTATTAAAAAAATCTTTGGTAACCATTAAAATATCAATTATATTGTTATTAAATTTTCCATAAAAATAATTTTATAAATTAATTTCATAAAAAAAAATAATTAATTAATATAAAGTATAAAAATTAAAAAAAAAAAAAATAAATATAAAAAAAAAAAAAAAGAATTTTCATAAGAATTTTTATTATTGTGAAACATTAAAATAAATAAATACTTATTATATCATATTAAATAATTTAATATATAATAAATTTTTATTCATGTTATTTTTCTTTTTTTTTTTTTTTTTTTTTATTTTATATTAATTATCATAATTAAAAATTAATAATAACTGAAGCATATTAATATTATTAAAATTCTAATAAAATTTTAAGCAAAGGCATAAATAAAACAAAAATAGTTTTATTTAAAAAAAAGTTTATTTTATTAATTAAATATTTATTAAATATTTAATTAATAAATATTTAATTAATAAAATATTTATTAAATAAAATTAAAAACTCTATAAAAAACAATAAGTGTAAATATTAAATAATAATTAAATAAAATTCTATCAAAAAAAAAAAAAAAAAAACTACTTTTTTCTATATCATTTTATTGTATTCTTATTTAATTATTATTTAATAAATATTTAATTAATAAAATATTTATTAAATAAAATTAAAAACTCTATAAAAAACAATAAGTGTAAATATTAAATAATAATTAAATAAAATTCTATCAAAAAAAAAAAAAAAAAACTACTTTTTTCTATATCATTTTATTGTATTCTTTGTGAAAATTTTTTTATCTTTAAATGATGAAAAAGAAAAAAAATTGTTTATGAATAAATTAAATATTATTAATTTAATATTAAATATTAAATATTAAATATTAAAAATTATATATATTAAAAAATAATATAAAAAAAACGTTTTTTTTTTTATTTTTATATTGTTTCCTTTCTTATCTTTTCTTTTTATTTATTTATTTTTATATCTTATTGTATTTTTAATATAATAAATTAAATGATATAAAAAGGAATTAAATATAGAAATAGAGAAATAAATGAATTATTTCAACTTCAACTTCAATTTCAATGTCAATTTCAATGTCAATTTCAATGTTAATATCATATTATATAAATACATTGAAATTGTAATATTTTTTAACTTTTATTTTTATAACTGAATTCTTGTAAAATATATTTCATTGTTAATAATTATGTTATCTATTGTTTAATATATATTTTTATTTATTGTGCTTTGTTCATAAATATATAGGTATTGTAAATATTTTTTATTTATTTATTATTATTAATAGTAAATATTCAAAACAAATTTAAAGTCAGTCATTAAAACATGATTTTTATGACTGAATGACATCATAAATAATAGATTAAAGTAAAAAAATAATTTTTTTAAAAAACCATGAATGGTAAAACTTTAAAATAAATAAAAAAATATTATATAATAATAATAATAATAATAATAATAATAATAATAATTATAATAATAATAATAATAATAATAATAATAATAATAATAATAATAATAATAATAATAATAATAATAATAATAATAATAATTATAATAATAATAATAATTATAATAATTTATATATATTTATATATTGTTTATTATATTGTTTATTATATTGTTTATTCTATTGTATAAACAATATAAAAGTATACATAAAATATAGGAATAAAAATGTTTTTATGTATAGTATTATACACCAATAAAAAAAAAGTAAAAATCTTTTTTTTTTTTCACTACTAAAAGTTCAAATCTTTTTTTTTTTTTTAATTTAATTATTTAACCATTAATTAAAAAAAGAAAAAATAAATTAAAAATATAAAAATTAATAAAAGAATACAATTATAAACTAATAAATAGTATGACTTTTTTTTTATTATATTTTTTATATTTTTTAAAAGTATTTTATATTTTTTTATATTTTTTTGTATGTTTCCTTAAACAAATTAAAATTAATGTGATAAATAAAAATGACTTTTTTTTTTATATTGTAAATTTTTAAATTTCTAAATTTTAATTTTATTTTAATTTAAATCAACCCTAAAAAATTTTTTATTTCTAATTTAGGTAATGAAGATTTTTTTTAGTGGTTCTAAAGATAAATTAAAAGAAAAAAATATAAAAGCTTTTAGTTTATTGTAAGTAATTAAATTAAATTTAATATTTAAATGTATATTAATGATGTTCTACTTTATTTATTTTCCTTTTTAACTAAGAAATTTTTTTTTATTTTTTAAATTATTTACAATGCTACAATTATTCATCCACATTATGCATAAGTTAACAAACCAAATCAACCATGTTAATATTAAATTTATTTATTTATTTATTTATTTTATTTTTTTTTAAAAATTAATCCTTTTTTTTTTTTTTTTTTAATATCATTAATATAAAAAATGTTAAATGAGAAATCATACATTTAAATATAAACGGATATAAACATATATTAATATTATTTTAGAACTTAAAAAAATTTTTGTATTTAAACTTTTATGTTTAAAATGTACTGTAACTTTCTTAATTTTCTTGAATATTAACTAAAGAATGATTTGTTCATCTTTAAAACATGAATCATTAATTAAAAAAATGTTTAAAAAAAAAAAGATCATTTACTAATTTTGAATTTTTTTTTTAAAATGTTAAAAAATTTAAATTTGAAAAATAAAATTTAAA
Organism: Anaeromyces robustus; assembly: GCA_002104895.1. Lineage (NCBI taxonomy): Eukaryota > Fungi > Neocallimastigomycota > Neocallimastigomycetes > Neocallimastigales > Neocallimastigaceae > Anaeromyces > Anaeromyces robustus. Next base: position 202,993 of record MCFG01000048.1, on the reverse strand, counting down.
AAATAAAATAAAAAGAAAAAAAAAAAAAAAAAGAAAAAAAGAAAAAAAGAAATAAAAAACAAAAGAATATGAGAAAAAGCAGTATTGATAATAGATTAAACTATTATCTATGGATTTTCAATAATTAAAATAAAATAGTTAAAAAATAGTTCCCTAAAATATGATTAACTTATAATTAATTCAATAATCCATTGTTTTTTTTTTTATCTAATATTAATATTAATAATTATTTATTTATTTATTTATTTATTTATTATGAATACCTATATATTTATTTAATACTATAAATTATAAATTCTTTTTTTTTTTATATAATATTTTATATTATTTGTTTATAGTTATTTTTTTCTTCCTTTGAAAAAAAAAATTTCCTTTTTTTAACATTTTTCTCTTATTTGTTATTTTTACTTTTTTTTTTTTTTTGTGAAAAAATTTAATATATATTTTGTAATCATCCAAATAAAATTTGAAACTTTTTTAATTATGTAAATAATAAAATAATTTTTTTTTTAATTTATTTTTACATGTTAAACTTTATTTACTAATAATTGAAGCTATTATTAATAATTATTAATAGTAAATAAATACACAATATACAGTATATAATTATTTATTTAATAAATAAATAAATAAATAAATAAATAAATAATAATTATATTTATATTATAAATAATTTTATTAATATTTATATACAAAATTTATATTTATATCTCCATATAATTATAGTATATTTAAAATTATAAAAAAAATAATATAATTGGATATATAATTTACTATACAAATAATCCAATATATTTATTATTATAATCACTGAATATTAAAAGGGTTTTAGAGTGATACAAAAAAAATATACTTAGTAACTAATAATAATCAATAATAGAAAAATTAACGAATATAAGAAAAAAAATCATGAATTAACAAATAATTAATAAATAAAATTTATATGTATGGATTTTTTATCAACGTAATTTTAGTTTTTTATTTTTATTTGTTATCCATAAATTATTATTGAAACAAAAATTATTAATTATATAAATATTTAACAAAAAATATTCCGCTATTTTATTTATATTATTTATTTTTTATTTTTTATTTTTTAATTGTTATTTTTTTAATTGATATTATTTTTATTTCTTATGAATTATTTTTTTTAAAAAAAAAAAAAAAACTTTTAAATGTTAAAAAAAATGCTATTATTCAATGTTTATTGTATTTAAAATTATTATTTACTTTATTTATTTATTTATCAATTTATTTATAATATATTTCTATTAAATATAGTAATAATAATATGTAAATATAATTTTATATTATTAATTTTATATATAGTAATTATTTTTTTATACTATACAATATAAAGATTTAATTGTTTATTTATTTAACTTTTTAATATATTCCGTATATTAATTTAAATTATTTCCTGTATCATTTTTATGTATAAATAAAAAAAAATTTTATTTATTATGATTTGTTAAATACTTTAATATATGCCGCAATTTATATTTTTAATATATTTTAATAGAATTTATATTAACAAATCAGATGGATGAAAAATATATATATATAATACATAGAGTAATAAATATAAATATTAATATATGAAATAAACAATAAAAAAAAAAAAAATTATATATTATTATTATCATAATCATAATAATTTTAATATATTTTCATTTGATTAGAATATATATTATGTTTTATATTTTAAAATGGAAAAATATAATTTTCCATATATTATTAATATAATGTTTTAAAATTATTAAATATAATTAAATTTTTTTTCTTATTTATTTATATTTAATATAATATTGATATTGTTAATAATTATAATTTTTTTTTATATATAGAAAAAAAAAAAAATTATATAGAAAAAAAAATATATAAAAAGAAAGAAAAACCTAACTTTACTTTTTTTTTTTATTTAATATTTATCTTTTATTTATTCAATTAAGATATAAATACTTTTTTTTAAATAAATTTTTTATTTATTTGTAAATTATATTTTATATTAATATTATTTTTGATAAATAATATTAAAATTTCTTGTAAAATAAAATTTTTTTTAAAAAAAAAGATAATCGATTCTTGTATAAATATTATTGATTAATATTTTTATTTATTAAAAATTGTATAAATAAATATTTATTTTTTCAATCCAAAGAAAAACAACGTTCAATAAACAGGAAAATATTTTTCAATATTAAGATATAAATTTAGGAATAGACATAAAAAGTCAAACAACTTTACATTAATAAACGAGAAAGGAAAATAAAAAAAGTTAAAACAAATTTTTATATATATAATTAGTTTTGAAAAAGATAATAAACAAAAATGCCTTCTATTAGATCTGCTTTAAGTTTACTCGGTGCTTCTGCTGTTTTAGCCGCTCCAATGAAGCGTGCTTCTGATGAATATGCTCAACGTGCTCTTAACCATTACAAGGTTATGACTAACAATGGTGCCTATGATACTCAATATTTCTCACCAGAAAATGTTCCATATCACTCCATTGAAACTCTTATGGTTGAAGCTCCAGATCACGGTCACGAATCTGTCTCTGAAACTTACTCTTTCTGGATTTGGTTAGAAGCTGTTAATGGTAAGCTTACTGGTAAATATGATGGTGTTGAAAAGGCTTGGGGATTCCTTGAAAAGCACATGATTCCAGATTCAAAGAATCAACCAGGTAACAGTAAGTATAACCCATCTTCTCCAGCTACCTACGCTCCAGAAGATGATGATATTGAAAATTACCCAGCTAAACTTGTATTCCAAGATGGTCTTGTTGGTCAAGATCCAATTGCTCAAGAACTTCAACAAGCCTATGGTACTTGGGATATTTATGCTATGCACTGGATTATTGATGGTGATAACTGGTATGGTTATGGTCAACAAGGTGATGGTACTTCTAAGCCATCTTTCATTAACACTTTCCAACGTGGTGCTTCTGAATCTACTTGGAAAACTGTTCCACATCCATCTTGGGAAGAATTCAAATGGGGAGGTCAAAATGGTTTCTTAGATCTTTTCACTGGTGATAATTCTTACTCAAAACAATGGAGATACACTGCTGCTCCAGATGCTGATGCTCGTGCTATTCAAGCTGCTTACTTCGCCTACATTTGGGCTGAAGAAGATGGTGTTGATCTTTCTTCTGTTGCTGAAAAGGCTGCTAAGCTTGGTGATTACTTACGTTACTCTCAATATGATAAATACTTCAAGAAGATTGGTAACTGTATTGGTCATGATAAATGTGCTGCTGGTACTGGTAAGAATTCTGCTCACTACCTTATCTCTTGGTACTTTGCCTGGGGTGGTGGTTTACAAGGTGACTGGGCTTGGAGAATTAGTTCCTCACACACTCACAGTGGTTACCAATCCCCATTAGCTGCTTGGATTCTTTCCTCTCAAGCTGCTTTCAAACCAAAATCTGCTACTGGTGCTGAAGATTGGGCTACTTCTTTAGACCGTCAATTAGAATTATTCAGATGGTTACAAACTTCTGAAGGTTGTATTGCTGGTGGTGCCACTAACTCATGGCAAGGTCACTATGCTCAACCACCAAGTGATATTACTACTTTCTATGGTATGTTCTATGATTGGCAACCAGTTTATCACGATCCACCATCCAACAACTGGACTGGTATGCAAGGTTGGGGTATGGAACGTGTTTGTTCTATGTACTATCTTTCTGGTAATAAAAAAGCTGGTCTTGTTTGTCAAAACTGGGCTAAATGGGTAAAGAAGAATGTTAAGGTTAGTGGTGGTGAAATTGTTCACGCTACTAATCTTTCATGGGAAGGTAATCCAGATGAATGGAGTGCTTCCAACTTTGAAAAGACTGGTCTTAATGCTTCCCTTCACGGTACTGTTTCTGCTGAAGGTCTTGATCTTGGTTCCGTTGCTTCTATTATTAAGGGTCTTTTATGGGTTTCTATGAAGGATGGTGATCAAGAAGGTATTGATCTTGCTGTTCAAGTTATGGATGCTATTGAAAACTATAAGGATGATTTAGGTTATGCTGCTGAAGAAGCTCGTGAAGATTATTCTAAATTCGGTGATGAAGTTTACATTCCATCTGGTTGGACTGGTAAGAACGCTCAAGGTGCTGAATTAAAGAGTGGTGTTACCTTCATTGATATTCGTCCAAAATACAAGGAAGATCCAGATTGGAAACAAGTTGAAAGTTACCTTAACGGTGGTAATCCACCAACCTTTACCTACCACAGATTCTGGGCTCAAACTGAAATTATGGTTGCTAACGGTCTTATTTCCATTTACAAGGTTGGTAATGGTGGTTCTGGTAGTACTGGTGGTAGTACCGGTGGTAGTACTGGCGGTAGTACTGGCGGTAAGACTGGTGGTAAGACTGGTTCATGTGCTAAGGCTATTACTGATATGGGTTATAAATGCTGTCCAGCCGGTTGTCAAGTTGTATTCACTGATGAATCTGGTGATTGGGGTGTTAACGGTAATGACTGGTGTGGTTGCGGTGGTGGTGAAACCTGTAACCCATCTGTTGTTAAACAAGGATATCCATGCTGTTCTTCTTGTTCCACCATCTACTGGCAAGATGAAGATGGTGATTGGGGTGTTGAAAACAATGACTGGTGTGGTATGCCACTCAATTGTTAAGAAAGCTTCCATTGAATCTATAAAATTGACAAAAAAAAAAAATAAATGAAGAAAAAAAAGTTTTAATGAATTTTTTTTCTTTTATTTTTTTTTTCTTTCAATTTAATTTTAATTTAATTTTAAAATTCTAACCAGAGAAATATGAATAAGAAAGAATAATAATTTAAAGAAAAAAAAAATAATAATATAAAAAAAAAATAAATTAAAAAAAAAAAAAATAAATTATTTAAAATATATATTGTATAATATTGATTATTATAAAATATATATAAATAATAATAATTTTTTTTTTTTTTTGAATATTTATTTTGAAATGTTATTCAAATTTTTTTTTTATTTCATTATTCTTTTTTTAAAATTTTTTTGTTTAAATACTATTCTTTACATATTTTAATTAACATTTTTTTTTTATTTAGAATATATATTTTTTTTAGATATAATTATTAAAAAAAGAAAATTACATGTATATAATATAAAAAAAAAAAAATAATAAAACAGTATAATAAAATATTTTTTTTAAAACATATAAAAAAAAATGTTTTTTTTTTTTTTTCTTGCACTTCTATATATATGTTTAACCTTCTTTCAATTCTAGTATATTTTTATGGTTGTAGGCGTAAAGGATTTTTTATTATATAATAATTAATAGGAAATCGAAAAAAAAAAATTTTTTTTTTTATTTTGTTACTTAAATAACTACTTACAATATGAAATATATATATATATATATATATATAAAGTAAATATTCTCTTTTTTGTGATATAATATAACTTTATCTAAATTCATGTATGAAATATATATATATATATTAAAAGTAAATATTCTCTTTTTTGTGATATAATATATAACTTTATCTCTAAATACATGTATTTTATTTAAGTAGCACCATATTACAATTAAATTTTTGGATATAATAATTAGAAAAAAAATTTTGGATATAAAAACTTAATAAATAATTACAATAAAATAAGATTTAAAATAAAGTTTTAAAATTTGTATGTCAAATTCATATTATAATTTTTTTGATAGTTTTTTTTTTTTTATTTTTTATTATTTTTTTTTTTATTTTTTATTTTTTATTTTATTATTTATTATTTTTTAATTTTTAATGAGATAAATAAAAAAATAGAAATTCAGAATTTTTTCCTTCCTTAAATTTTCTTTTCTATTATATATTAAAAGATAAAAAAAAAAAAAAAAGTTATAAAAATGGTAATTAAAATAATAAAAAAAGAAAAAAAAAGAAATACATATTTATAATATTTTGTTTATAAATGTTTAAAAAATAATAATTAAATTTAAAAATATCCTATTTTACTAATATAAATATTTCAAAATATGATATACATATATATACAAAATTTATTTTATTTATTTATTTTATTTATTTGATCATTAATTAATCCATTATAATATAATTATATCAAAAAAAAAAAAAAAAAAAAAAAAAAACATAAAAAAAAAGATCAGTAAATCATTTTCTAAAAATAGTATACATAGTGGTATATATAATAGAGAGAGAGATGATAAATTACCATCCTCATCATCATCAAGGAAAAATGGAAATAATAATGAACATATAGGATCTATTATTCGATCCCCTTCTGCTTCTCCAAGTATACATGAAGTGTATTTATCAAAAGAACATTCTTTTATACGATCTCCTTCATTTTCTCCAAATATTAATAATTTAGTTATTGATCAATATAATTCACCCCTATCTGAAATAGAAGATAATTCTGGTGAAATAATAATAAATAAAAACCTTTATACTATTAATAACAACAACAACAACAACAACAACAATAATAATAATAATAATAATAATTATGTTAGTAGTAGTCTACATAATGAACTATCAATGTTCATTGACCAATATAATCCAAAAGAAATGGGTAATTTATATGAATATTATTATTTTGTTTCTATCTTAAATCAAAATTTTTCTTTTAAAGATTTCGCTATTATTAGAATTACAGATGATATTATACAATTAGGTATAGTTCCAATTGATGAAAGAGAAAAATATTCTGAATATTTTTTTAATCCTACAGAATCTATTGTAAATTTAGGTGAAAAAGTTTTATTTAATATTTTTAATGATGGTAATTCTATTAATAATACCAATCAAAATTTTGTTAGATTTCAAACGAAATCAACTGTAATAACCGATACAGATTCAAAAACAAAATCAGAACCAAATACAAATATAGGTACAAGTCCAGGTACAGGTCCAGGTACAGGTCCAGGTACAGGTCCAGGTACAGGAATGTTAACTCATGAAGAATCAACTATTTCATTTATAGAAAAAGATGATCCTTTTAATAATAATAATAATAATTTAATGGATGAAACATTAAGAAAAAGAAGAGAAAGTAACGCTTCTGTTCGATCAAAATTATCAGTTTCTTCTTTTAATTCTAATTCTATTAATTATAATAAATTTCATTTTCCTTCTTCTTATTCTTTAAAAAGAGAAACTTCCGATACCTTTAGTTTTATTAATAATAATAATCAAAAAAATGATAATAATAATAATGATAATAATAATAATAATAATAATCTTTCCACAACTAAAAAAGATAATATCAATTTAAATGAATTCGATAATCTATCAAATGATATAAATAGTAACCAGGATGGAAATATAGATTCAGAAAGTAGTAGTGTATCTCTCTCAAATGATAATTTAATGGAAAATTTTAATTGGGATATTGAAAATTTAGGAAATCCTTCTGAACTTATTATTTTAGATATTGAACAATTATTTAGTAAGATATATTACATTTATATAAATAATAAATATAACTAAAAAAAAATAAAAATTAAATACATACTATATATATTAGTATGTATTTAAATTATATATATATATAATTAATTCATTCATTATATATCTTATATACAATATATTTATTAAAAAAATATGGATAATTCTTGGTATTATACAATATAATATATATAATAAAAAATATAATAAAAATAAAAAATAGGAAATACCTATTGTGCAAAAGGTTCATTGTTTAAAGGAAATTCAAATATATTTCAATTAAATACAACTGATAATGTTTATATATTACAAGCTCCTTCAAGTAATAAAAAAAAGGAAATATGTAATATTATAAGAATTATTGGAGGAATGCAAAGTCTTATTCAAAGTAAATAAATATATATATAAAAAAAAACTAAAAAACTAAATACTAAAATAAAATAAGATATTAATTATGAAATATTTTTTATTTTATATAAAAAATATGATAAATAAAAACAAAAAATTTATCTCATTATTTTAATTCATTACTTTTTTTTTATTAAAAAAAAAAAAAAAAAAAAACTAAAAGAATCATCACATCCAAGATGGAATCCTGAAGATGAATTAAGAAATAAAGAGGAGGAAAATGAAAATGACGAGTAAATATATATATATATATATTCAATTTTAAACAAAATTTTTCTATAAATGATACTAATAAAAAAAAAATTTTTTTTTTCTTATATATATATTTATAATTAAACTACTATAATCGTAAATTTAAAAACCTTAAAATAAAACTTATCAAAAATAGAGATAGAAATGATATTGTAAGATATCTTTATAAAACTTTTGATAAATATGAAAATACTATATCGGAATTGGAGGTAATTTTTAAAAATAATAAAAAAAAAATAAAATAAAAAAAATAAAAAAAAATATATATATATAAATTATAAATTTTAATAACTTATTTAATCACTTCTTTTTTTTTCAACTAGAATGAATTAAAAGAAAAAACAAAAGCATTAAAGGAAGTATTAAATAATTTTAATCATCTAGCACGATCGACAAGAGTAAAAATTTATTATTATTATTATTATATAATATATATATAAATATCAATAATTTTTTTAAAAAAAAATAAGTTTTTTTTTTTTTTTTTTAGAAATATTTATTTAATAATTTTTTTCTATATAATAATAATGATATTATAGAATATAACTATGAATTTGGAATCAGCAAAAGAAAAGAATGCTGTTTTACAAGAAAAAATTGAAAGTATGAAAGAAAGTAATGAGTATTCTGTAAATGAAATTAGATCATTACATATGCGTTTAGAAAATAATAAAACAGCTTTAAAATCTATTGAAAAATTGGTATATTAAACTTTTTACTGTTATTTTTTATTTTATTTAATATATTAATGTACATAATATTGATAGATGTATATAATTATTGACACTTTTTTTTTAAATTATATATATATATTTATATATATATTTATTTATTTAGTTTTCTGAATTAGAAGAAAAATCAAAGTATCAACCAAAATCTTACGGAAAATTAATTACTGAACTATGTAATTTTTTTTTTTTTATCTAAATATTTAAAGCTTTAATTTATATAATTTATGATTAGATAAATAAATATATACATAAATAAATAAAAAAAAAAACAAGAATATATTTTTATTTTATTTTAATTTTTTTATAATTTCTTATTTTATATAATAATATTATTATTTTTATTTTTCATATAATATCTTTATTGACTATTAATTTAAATATTTATATATTTAATATACGAATATAGGTACAATTGTTGTATTAATTTCTTTATTATGGTATATTAAATAAATTAATAATAATAAGAATATTAAACAAATCTCTAGATAAAAAGTATATAAAATACTAAAGTAGAAAAGAAAAAACAAAAAACTAAAAACAAAATATATATTTATATATATAAATATAATAATAATAATAGTAAAAATATTATTACTATTATTATTATATAATATTATGTATTGATTAAATTATTTAAATTATAAAAAATAAAACAATTAAATTAAGTTATTAGTAATAATAATAATAATAATAATAATAATAATAATAAAAGGAAAAAAAATGATAAATCAATTTTTGTATGCGATAATGAAATAAATGACTATTATTAATATTATTATTTAAATAAAAATAAAATCAGTAAATCAAGAAACATATAAAAGATAGTATTATATGAAGTGTAAAAAATGTCTATTAATCTATCATTTAAAAATATAATATATAATATATATATATAAAAGAAAATGTAATACTACTCATATTATATAAAAAGAGCAGTATTATTTACATATTAATATTAATAAAAAGGATATTTATATTTCTTATGTAATTAAGCTAATGATGATGATGATTTTTCTTTTCTTTATAAATATTTTTAAGTATATATTATAGATATATGAATTTTTAAATGATATATTTTATTAAATTAATTAATTTTTAAATCCTTTTTTTTTATTTTTGGTTTCTAATGCATTCTTTTTTTTTTTTTTTTTTTTTTTTGTTTATTTTATTTTTATTTTTACTTTTTATTTTATAAAATAAAAATAGTATTTATTAATTATATTCATAAAATTTTTATTAAAATTAAAATAGATTTTAGTTGATAATTAGTTATTTTTATGATGTTGTAAATATCTTTTCTGTTATTTCATATTGTTGGTATTAATATAATTATATTATTATTTAATTAGTTTTATTATATGATATTATATATAATAGATATAAATAAAAGAAATAATAATAATAAAATTTTATATATTAGATTCAAAATTATGTAATTTATGTAATAATAAAACATAAAAATTTATAAAAATATATATTTTAAAAAAAAAGATTTTTCTTTATTACTTTTTCTGTTTCAAAACTTTGTCTTGCTATTTGACTTAGTAGTGTATGCTTTTCTTTTTCAATTTCAGAATCATCTTCATCTGTTTCAGAATTATTTTTACTTGATACTATTTTATTTTTAATAATTTTATTATTATAATAATTTTTTTATGTAATTAAATATTTTTTTTTTTATTTATTTTATATTCAAAATTATTTAATAGTATGTATATAAATAAAAAAAAATAATATTTAATATTATTGTTATTTCATATTATTTATTATTTAATATATATATATAATTAATATATAATATTTTATGATAATAAAATTAGTAAACAAATCATTATATTAAAGTATATATTATATTTTATAAATGTATTTTTTTTTATTTTACCATTCAAGTTAGATGATGTATTGGATGTATTATCTTCCGTCGGTGAATTTTCATTTTCTTGATTATTTGAAGTTGCTGAACTCTTATCACTATTTTCATCAGATTCTAAAATAGTATTTGGATTATTATTCATATTATTATTTAATGATGAACTTGGTATATAATTGAATGTAAATCCATTAGAGGTACTACTACTATTTGAAAAGGGTGAAAATGGATTATTATTATTATTATTACTGTTATTATTATTGTAATAGGAAGAATGAAATGTAAAAGAATTAGGTAATGAAGAAGAAAATTGTAATACAGATACTGTAGGTGAACTTAATCCTAATCCTACAGGAGGTGATAGTGATGCTGATAATGTACCTTTATATTTATTAATAAAGAAACTATTAGTATTACTATTGTTATTGTTGTTATTATTATTATTGTTATTGTTATTAGTATTATTATTATTATTAAAGAAATTTATGGAAAGTGGAGTTGAAGTATTTAATGATAAAGAAAATGGATTTTGGTTAATTATATTATCATTTTGTGGACTTTTTGGACTTCCAAATATAAAATTATTATTATCATTATGAATATTGTTATTTATATTATTGTTATTATTTTGGTTATCTTTATTATTATTATGTTTCATATTTTTTATTTTTTGAGATATTAGTGAAGATCTTGGAGTAATTACTATTCTATTCTTTTTATTATATTCATCATTATTATTAGATTGAGATAATATAGAAGGTTGTTGACCATTATTACTATTATTATTGCAATCATTATTTTTTAATCCATTTGGATTTTTTAATAATATATTGGGTATTGCCATACCAGTTCTTTTTATTATTATTATTATATATTTAATATTTGTTATATTATTTTTTATTTTTATATAGATATATAAAATATTTATATTATATATATTAATATAAAAAGAATAAAATACAACAGAAAGAAGATAAATAAAAAGAAAAGATATATAAAGAGTTAATAAAACTATTATTATATCGTATTTATATATTTTTTTAATATTATTTATTTATCTATTCTTAAAAAGATATTTATATATAAATATAAATTTAAATATAAATATTAATAATAATTACTGATTATTTAGTCCTCTTCTTTTCTTAGGGCTATATATTGTAGCTGAATCATCACTATCAGATTCTTCATCTATAGGTAATTCAATTCTTACTCTTTTCACCGATTTTTTAGTATTATTATCACTATTATAACCGTTACTCATATTAGAGAAAAACCCATCTGTTGAATCTTTTTTCTTCAATATACCTTGAAGATCAATATCCATTCTATCACACATTTTACTCATATTATTTATATATATATTTTACTTCTTTTTCTTTATATATATATATTTTAACTTTTTTTTTATTTATATCAAATAATATATATATTTTGTTGTTATTGTTGTTGTTTTATAAGATAATCTTTTCTTATATATAATGATGATAATCAACTAATAAATAAGATAGTCTTTTCTTACTTTATAATGATGAGAATTAATATGTTCTTTATATATATATACATTTGTTTAAAAAATATTTGATTATTTGTCTAGTTTTTTTATATAGATTATATGTACCCGATTATCTTTTTTTTATTTCAAAATATTATACTTGTTTGATTATAATATATAACAAAACCTATAATAATTTTTTTCCGGATATTTATGTAAATATTAACTTATTGAATATATTATGTAATAAAAAATAAATTTTCCTTTTTGTATTCTTTTATTTTTTTTTTTTTATATATGATATTTTACTTTTCTCAAATATCATATAATAATGTATTATAATATAATATATTATTAATAAAGTATTATGTTCTACACACTTTTTTTTTTTTCTAATAGGTATATAGTAAATTAGATATTAATTATAGATCATAATTATTTACTTTTATAATTTTGAATATTTATATACATATATTTATATTTATATATACTATTAGAAATATTTACTATTATAATATAATGAAAATTATGATTAGTATTATTAAATAATATTAATATATTATTAATATTTAATAATTAAATTATTTTTATAATTTTAATTATATATATTTATTAATAAATATATATATATTTTTTTTATAATATTAAAATTTTTGTTATGATTTATTTATTTATTTAAATTTAATTCAAATATTATAAATTTCTAATAATTTTTTATGAATAATTATTCATAAAAAATTATTTATAAAAAAATTCATAAAAAATTATTTATCTTTTTTGTTATTAATTATTTATTATTATTTATTATAATTATTATTATTAGCATTGAAAATTATTTTAAGAAGAAAAATTATGAAAGAAATAAAAAAAAAATATAATGAATAGCAATTTTATTATTTATATCTCCTTTATTAATTAAAATATGTGATATAGATTATTATTTTTTGATTATTAAAATATATTAAATTTATGTATCTCATGAACCATATTACCTTAAATAAATGAATAATATAATAATTATTAAAAATCAAAAATTTAAAAAGGGTATATACATTAATATTAATATATATTATAAAATAAATATAAAATATATATATTTAAAATTGTTTCTTTACTTTTTATTATTTCACTTTAAACTATCATTAATTATTAATTATTAACATATTATTTTTTAATATTTATGATTTTCTTTTTTTACTATTGTACCAAATGAATGATATTAAATTATTTTGGTCCCCTTAAAAATTTTTTTTTATTATAATAATATTAATAATTATTAATGATAAATTTAATATTATTATTAATGATGTAAAGATAATTTTTAGTATATTCTATAATATTTATAAAATTAATTTATTATAATAATTTGTTATAATTTACTTTTTCTATATAATTACTTTTTCTATATAATTACTTTTTCTATATAATTACTCTTTATATATAATTACTCTTTATATATAATTAATCTTTATCTACTAACTATTATTATAAAGCAATAGAAAAAAAAAACAAAACAATAAAATTTTATTGTACAAAAAATAATCATCTACATAATTAATAATAATAATATATATATAATTATATAATGTAAATTATATAATAAAAAAATAATAATTTTTTAATGTTTTAAATGTCATTTGAATATAATCATGAATTTCATTAATATATTACAACATTATTATTAATTTATAAATATTTATATTTTTTTTTAACTCTAAATATTATAAATATTATTATAAATCGATTTTTAATAATAATTATAAAAAATATAAAAATATAATATTTTTAATGATATAAAATATTTATATATAGTAAAAATAAAATTATAATTTTATAATAGTAGAATTTGTTTAATATTTCTTTTATTATTATTAATTGTTATTGTTTAATTATAATTATAATTAATTATTATAATTAATTATTATTAAACTTATTTATTAATGTTATACAATATAAAATAAAAAAAAATAATTATATTTAATTATAATTCTCTTTTTTAGTTCTTTTTTTAATGATCTATTTTATTTATTGGTTAATTTTTATTTTAAAAAAACATTAAAAAAGATTTATAATAATTATTTATTTTAATGCTATTATTAAAGTATTATTAAAGTATTAATGTATAAAAAAAAACTAGAAAAAAAAATATATATATATAGAAAATGATATTATTTTCATATAACTTATTTTATATTTTTAATATATAAGTAACTCTTTATTTCGACAAAATTTTATTATATTTACTTATTGAGATAATAATAATAACAATGAAGATGATAATAATAATGGTAATGGTAATGATAATAATAATGATAATAATAATAATTCATTTTGCTCTACAATTACAAAAACGTTTTAAATAGAATATATATTTTTTTCTTTTTTATTTTAAACATTAAATTCAAAACAATTTATGATAAATTACATATATTACAATATAGTCTAATATATTAAATATATTATATAAAATAAATTTTTAAAATTTAAAAAAATTTTCCAATTATTAATAATAAAATATTTTTATTATTTTGTAATAGTTTAAATATAATTTATTAATTTAATAATAAGAATGGTCATTCATTCTATATTCAATATAATCTAATATATGTATAGCATATATTAATTTAAATTGAAATTAAAAACTTTAAAACTTTAATAATTTAAAATTAAAATTAAAATTATTAAATAAATAAATAAATAAATAAATAAATAAATAAATAAATAAATAAATAAATAAATAAATAAATAAATAAATAAATAAATAAATAAATAAATAAGTAAATAAATCAATAAATAAGTAAATAAATCAATAAATAAATCTATTAAAATATATAATGTGAATTTGTTTATTTTTAAGTTAATAAAAATGAATATAGAATTATGATATTATGGTTTGTTATATATTTTTTTGTATCTGTAGATAAAAAAAATAATATAATTTTTGTTATTCATAAGATTATTTAGAAAAAAAAATTTTTTACCATGCTATATTCATTTATATATTTAATAAAAGCTCTATTTTCATAATTCTATATGAAAATAAAGCTGTTTTATGTATATATATATTTAATATTCAGTATTGTATATAGAAATATAATAATAGATAATGTTGTTTAAATACTATATATATTGTTAAATTTAATTTTGAAAGATTGAAATATATTATATAATATATGTAAAATCTTAAAACCATTATATAAAAAAAAGTAAGATTAATTATATATTTTATTAAATATACTATAAAAGAGTTTTTTTTTTATTAGATTTTATTATCACCATCTTAAAACTATAAATATTTATAATATCAAAAAATAAAAACATTTTCCTGTACATATATTTTATTAATTATTTTTTTTTAAATGACATTAATATTATTATTTTATAGTATTACTAAATAGTAGTATTATTTTGTTTAAATTAAAAATTAGAGTTATATATTGGCCCTTACAGTTCTACTTTTTTAAAATTTTTTTTTATTATCAATATATTTTATAAAAAATATAATAGAAATATATATTATTATATTAATCTATATAAAATTTATATTAAATATATATTATTAAATAATTTTTATATTTGATTATATTAAAAAAATATATAATCAAATAAAAAGTTTAAATTGTTATCCATTTTAATTAATTATTACATAAAGTGAACTTTCAAAAATAATATATTTATAGATATATAGATATTATCACTAATATTTCAATAATAAAAAAATCAGAAAAAAAAAAAAGAAAAGAATTATTAATAATTATATATTTATAATAATAAATATTCTTTTTTTATCTTTTAATAGTATAATAAATTTTTATTATTATTATTGGTGGAATTAACTTTATATATAATTAAAAAAAAAAAAGGGGAATTATCTTTAAAAGATGGATGCTACCTCAATGAATTTTTCTAATATGGAATGTAAATTGAATTTTTATTCTATTTATTTTTTTTTTATTTTTAATGAGTTAAATTAAACAAAAAAAAAAAAAGAAAGTATAATAAACATATTTAAAACTTTTTAATTTTAATTATTATTTTTTTTTACAACATATATATTTTTGTAATACTTAGATATGAAAAGTTCATATCAAGATGAAAAAGATAGTGGCTACACGGAATTAAATATGAATATGAGTAAATAGATAAAAAATATATTTTTTTTTAAAAAAATAATAAGGACAATAATAATATATTATTAAATAAAAAAAACTATTTTAATAGTAACATATTTATTAATATGAATATAAATATATAAAAATAAAAATAAATGAATACATGTTGTTATTTTTATTAATACTTTATGTATTATTTATGAAAAATAATAACAACAACAATAAATAAAATAATAATTACAATAAAGATTTTACAGGTTTTGAACAACAATGTCAAAACACGGATTCTTATAATAATACTGAAATGGAGACTGAAAATGATTTTAGTGTAACCGAAGAAGAACAAGAAAGATTTCCACAAGACTGTGAAGACGATGGTAAAATAATAATAATAATAATAATATCAGTAGCAATAATATAAATAATAATAATAATAATAATAGTAATAATATTTAAAAAAAGAAAAATAAATAAAAATTAAATTGTTTTTAAATTATGTATTAATTAATTAACAAAATAAAGAAAAAGAAAGGATTTAATAATTTTTAAAAGTATTTATTAATTAATTCATTCTTTATTTTATTTATTTATTATATAATTTTTAATAATATCTATTTATCTATATATCTATATAGCAAGTGATTTTTATCCTAGTGATCCTGAAGATTTTCCTTTTGTTTCAGAAAAAGTTAGTATTGAGGAAAAACGTAAAAAATATCAAAATCGTGGTTTAAAAATATTTAAGGATTTAACTGAAAATATGTCAGCACCATGGAAGGATGAACTCGATGGAAATAATGCTTTGTAAATAATTATTTTCTTTATAATTTTATTAATACTTTTATTTGTAGCTCTTTATTATTATTTTATGAATATATTACTTAGCATTTTTTTATATTACATTTATATACAATATATTAAAAAAATTTTTTTAATTAAGCAAAAAAATTTTTTTTTCTTCTTATATATATATATTTAATTACAATTAATTACATTTTTTATATTAAATAATTTTAATACTTTGTTTTATTACGATTTTTTATTAATTTTATATTTATTAATTAAATTATATAAATATATATTTTCATATATTTTTTTATATTATTAAAACATATTATTTATTCTACTATAAGTTTATCAAATATGTATAAATTCAATGACGAAAAGAAAAGATGGGTTAAAAAGGGACCAATAGTAATTTTTATATTATCAAAACAATTTCGTTTGGTAACTTATAATTTGTACGGACAACAAACTCCATCATTAAATATTAAAAGTAATAAATTATTCTAGATATATATTATTATTATTATTATTATTGTATAATTAGTATTAAATAATTATTTATATAATATATATGTGATAATAATGTAATACTTTTTATTAAATTATTATTATTATAATATATATATCATTATTATTCTTTTAAAATGCAATATTTAAAAAAGTATGGGAATTTATGAGTAAATATTATAGAATTAATAACAATATGATTTTATTAAATTCATTTGGAAGAAACTTTAAAAATAAAGTTTTTATAAATACTTCAGTAGCTTATTTAAAAGATATAATTGATACAACTCGCTTATCAGAAAAGGAATTAAATCTAATTCAAAACGAAAAAGTTAATATTTGTAATTCAACTGTATTACCTTATCCAGAAGAAGATGCGTCAAAAATTATTTTTTCATTTAAAGAAACAGGAGGTATATATATATTAACATAATAAAAATAATAAATAATTTTTTTCTGTGATACAAAAATTTACATAATTATAAATTTAAACCATTTTTTTTTTTTTTTTCTTATTTAATTAAAAAATTCAATAATTTAAAATTATGTTGTAAATAAGTATATTATTAACTTTTTTTTTTTTTAAATATATATATATATATATGAATGATATGATATAAAAAGATTTAGCAAGATTTAAAGCTGCTTTTGATAAAGTTTGTAATGATTTATTTGTATATAACTGTCAAAAAAGATATTCTACATTTTGTTCTGAACAACCTGTATTTACTTATCAAGAACATCCAACAGATAAATTATGCAAATACCCATATATGAATAATGAACTTTTTGTAGCTGTAAGTTTTGAGAGAAGTTATCATTATTCTATAATTATATATATATATATA
Source organism: Anaeromyces robustus (assembly GCA_002104895.1). Classification (NCBI taxonomy): domain Eukaryota; kingdom Fungi; phylum Neocallimastigomycota; class Neocallimastigomycetes; order Neocallimastigales; family Neocallimastigaceae; genus Anaeromyces; species Anaeromyces robustus. The sequence goes on along the minus strand of MCFG01000048.1, from coordinate 184,578 downwards.
TTTGTTGATATAAAAAATAAATTAATTTTCAATGATATTTATATTTATATATTTTTTAATTTTTATTATTATTATTATTATATCATTTTTTTTATATATATATAATATTAATATAAAAGTTAGCAAAATGTGGATTTGAATATAAGCCAATTGAAGATGAAACAGGAAAACTATTAAATGATAGAGTTGTATGTAATTTCTGTGGTGCTACTTACGCAGGATGGTTTATTAATTGTGATTATATTTTAACTGTACATAGACAACATCGTAATGCTATAGCTTATAAATGTCCATTTGTATATCAATAAACAAAAGAAAAGAAAAAAGAAGAGAAAAAATAAAAAGACTTCTTTTTAGATCTATTATTTTTGTAATTATAAAGTATATCACTGTTATTCTTTCTTTTTTTTAATATTTAATAGTTATAATAATCCTTTTTTTTTTTTTTTTTTTTTTTTTTTTTTTTTTTTTTTTATATTATGTTAATTATTATAATAAAAAGAAATCTCAAAATTAATCTATTAATGTTAATCTTGGAATTTCTTTTAACATAAAATTTATAAAAAAAATTTTTATAAAAAAAAAAAAATTGTATCATATATATAAATATAAAAAAAAAAAAGAATTCATAATTAATAATAAAGTATAATGCAGATAATTAAAAGAAATAATATTTATTTTCCAAAAAGTATTGCTATATTTATTTTTTTTTACTTTTGATATTTTTTTTTATTCTTTTTATTTAATTTTAAACTTAATTCCTTTATTCCTTTTCTTTTCTATTGTATTATGTTTCTTTATTATATATTTTTTTTTCTTTTTTATTTCTCATTATTACATTTCTTGAGATGCTTAAATAAAAACAAAATTAAAGTTTTTAAAGTTTGATATAGATTAATTATTTAATTTTTTATAAAAAATTAGTAAAAAAAAAAAAATAAAAATAATTTATTTTTATTAATGGAAAATTATTAATTAGAAAATTATTGTTTAATAATAATAATCTATAAACTTTTTTTTAATTTTATTCCTTAAATAAAAATTGATAAAATAATTATATATCATATTTCTTTTTTTTATTTCACTTCAATAAGTAATATTATTAATATTTAATTTAGAGAAATGAACTGAAATATATATATATATATTTCAATATATTAAATTAATAAATTAATATTATAAAATACTCAACATCTTATTATAAAAAATTACATAAAAATAGAAATTATACATATATTAAAAGCCAATTATATATATATATTATTATTTCATTTTTACTTTATATATTTTATTTTAATAATATATTAATAAAATAAATAAAAAAAGAATGTCCCTTAATATAACCGACGAAGATTTTGATAGATGGAGAGGAGATGAATCACCTTTAAATTCAAAAGTAGATTTAGTACCTATTAAAAGGGTATATAAAATAAAAAGGCATTATATATCTAATAACAATCCTTCTTCATCTGCAACAATTTCCAATCCAAATTCTAATAAAAGAACATCTATATGTCCTCTTGCTGATACTATTAATAAAGATTATCAAAAAAATATTGCAAAGTTAATGGTTGGAGGTTATCTCAATACAGAAAATATGAATTCGGAATATCATAAAAAAGTGAAAAAAAATTTTGATAAAAGTTTAAATTATTGGGATTCCAATCCTTCTTCTAATCATAATAATGTTCATATAACAAATCCTCCATTTTATAATAAAAATGTTTATAATAAAAAAATTAATAATAATAGTAATAATTCAAATAAATATTTTACTTTAGATTCTCCAAATACTATAAGAAATTTAGGTGGTATGATGGATGAAGAAGAAACCGAATATTTACTTACAAATTCAAAATTACAATCTCATGTAAAAGATTTAAAAGATCAATATAATGAAATTGTTGAAAAAACAAATAATATTAGTATTAATAATAAAAATAATAAAGTTAATAATAATAGTAAAAATCAAGTTAAAAAAAGAATTGAAGATAGATTAATTCGAAAAAAAGATGCTCCAAATCTTGAAAATCTTGAAAATAATAATAATAATAATGATAATCAAAATTCAAAATATGAAAGTAATGAAAGTATAGACTTAAATAATATTACAATATCTTCTACTGATATTCATGATATTATGGAAAAATATGATTATATTAAATATTTACAAAAGAAAAATGAAGACAAAATATTTATACCTTATTCATCATCCTCGGATCAAAATTTAAATTCACAATCAAAAAATAATTCTATTGAAATGGATAACACAAATTCTAACAATATTAATAATAATACTAATGCTAATGATATTAATAATAATAAACAAAATTCTAAAATATCACCATCTTTGTTGAAAATACCTTCTAAATCTTTAAATACTTCATCAATATCATCAGATAAACAAGAAAATTCAAAAAAAATGGAATCTATTTCTAAACACATTTCAATGGAAACTTTTTTAAATAATAGAAATAATAATCATCTTGATCAACTACCTCCTAGAAATTATTCATCTCAATCTTCTATCTTCAATACTAAAAATCAATCTGAAAATACTTCAAATAATACTATCGTTCATTCTTTATCAAATCCATCTTCCTCTGAAAATCCTGATAATGAGCAACTACAACAAAAATCAAAAGAAGAAGAAAGAGAAAAACAGAAAATACCCACTTCATCATTAAAAAATATCAATAATAATGACAGTGTTGAAAAAGAAAAAGAAAATAATAATAATGATAATGAAAAAAATAATATTCAAAAAAAATCAAACATATCTGAAATAAATGATCTTGAAAAGGATAAGAATTCATCTTATAATAATGGATCAATTTATAAACCTTATCTCCCTGTATTTAAATCAAAACTTTATAATAATAATGATATTTCTTTTCAAGAAAAAATATTAAGTCTTGAAAATTCTAAAAAATATAAAGTTAATGAAAAATCTCAAAAATTTAAAAATTTCTATAGAAATGATAAAACCGAAAAATTTCAAAATTATATTAATAAGGTAAAATATAATCTTTTTTTTTTTTAATTCTAAATTCAACGAAAGAAAAAATTATAGAATAATTGAATTAATTATGTAACATTTAATTTTGTTTTTCTTTTTAGGAATTAAGTATATTGAAATTGAAAAAAGGAGATGAAAATGCAGATTTACAAAGACTTGAAATTTATAGTCATTGTCTGGATATGATATGTGAAGAATTTCCTGTTTATGGAAGTTTATTATCAGAAATTAAGGTTAAAAATGCGGGAAAATTATATATTATATATAAACAAATAATAAATAATATATATTAAATAAAATTTATCATTATATATATATATATATATATATACATTATTATAATTTAACTTTTAATTTATAATAAATGAAATATATAAATATATATTAAAAAATAATTAATATATAGAATGAATATGATAAAATTATTAAAAATGTTAAAGTAGATCAAAATGAAATTCACTTCTTACGATTAAAAATTCAAAAACTATTAGCACAAAATGAAAATAGATTATTATTAAAATATGAAACAGAAAAAAATAAAGAATTAGAATCTCAATTAGATGATTTATTAGGTACAGATCAATATAAAATAAAATAGGATAAATAAAAAAGAATAATTTATTAATCATTTAAAAAAATATAACCGCTAATATGTTAATTTTGTTATTTTAATAAACGCTTCTAATGATTTTTTTTCTATATTTTTTTAAAAAAAATTAATTAGCCGAAAATAAAAGGTAAAATAATAATATTAATGATATTAATAATATTAATAATATTTATAATATGATATTAGTGTTATGTATAAATATTAATTTAATATAATGTTTTGTTAATTCTTTCTTTCTCTCATTTTTTATTTATTTAAAATTATTATTATATTTATATGTAATTAATTAAATTAAAAATTAAAAGTCTAAATTATTATTTAAATGAAAAAAAAGAGGCATTTGAAAAATTTTTATTACATGAGGAAGAAGAAGAAAATAATCAAAAACGTAATGGAAATATTAATCATGAAATTATGGATGAATATGAGAGAAAAATAGAAAACTTAGAATCCGAAGTAATTATTATATATTAAAATATAATAAAATAATACTAATACTAATACTAATAATAATAATAATAAATATTATTATTATTATTATTATTATTATTCTCTATATTATACAATATTAATTGTTTTTCGTTTTTGTCATTAAAAAAAAGTTAATGGAACAAAATAATGAAATTAACGAATTAAAAAAACAACAAGAAGATATGGTACCAAAAAAAGAAAAAGAAGAACTAGAACATATATTGAAAAGCTCAGAAGTAAATATATTATTATTAACATATGCAAAAAATATTTAGATTAATTAATATATTATATTATTTATATGAAAATAGGATATATTAAAAAATCTAAGACAAGAAAATGAAGAATATGAAGCTAATTTAAGAGCACAATCAATAAAAGTTAAAAATTTAGAAAAACAATTAAAAGACAAAGTAATTAAATTAATATATATTTATTACATAAAAAAAAAGCATTTTATATAAATTAAAAAAATCATTTATTAATACATATATATAATTATTAGGAAAATAAATATATGTTCCTTATCAAAGAATATAAGTAATTATTTACTTTTATTATTATTATTATTATTATTTTTTATTTTTCTAATTAAAAAATATTAATAAAATTATTAAAATATATATTATATTTTTTTATACTTTTTTATTTTATATCATCAATATATAATATATAATTATTAAAATTTGAAATAAAATAATAATATTTTAGAAAAGAAAATATTAATAATAATAAAAATAATAATAATAATAATAATAATAATATTAATAATAATAATAATAATAATAATAATGATAATAATATTAATGATGATGATCATAATAATAATAATAATAATGATAATGATAATAATAATGATAATAATAATAATAATGATGATGATAATGATAATAATAATAATGATAATAATAATGATAATAATAATAATGATATTAATGATAATGATAATAATGATGTTGATAATAATTAAATTATGACGATATAATAAAATTAAAATAGTTATATTAAAATAATAAATAATTTTAATAATTAGATATAATTTATTCAAAAGAAATAAAAAAAATTATATAGTTATTATATATATTAATTTTTTTATTAATTCACTTTCTATTTAATTTCTATTTTATTTAATTTTTCAATAATATTAAAAAAAAAAACTTTTAATCAAAATTATAATATATTTAATAACATCATTAAATATGCAAATATAATATGTATTTCTTTTTTTTTTCGTATTATTTATTACTTTTTTCAATATGAAAATAAATAGTAAAATATATAATAGAGAATTTTCAGTTGGTGATGAAAAGATGAGAATTAATAAAATTGTTGATATATCTTCTGTAGAAACACAAACAGATGAACCATCTATAAAAAGTCATATTAATAAATGTATTCAAACCATTTATTTTAATAATGAAGTTACTTGTAATAATATTAATGTTAATAATGATTCATGTGCTTCAATGAATAAAATGACTTCTTGTACAACACAAACACAACCATTGGATAATCATCAATATGATGATACAATAAATGAATCTTCCTCTAATATTCATTATAAATGTCCAAAATGTCACAAATGTATGGAATGTGCTAGAATTAAAAATAAAGAAATCAATGAAAATAATGAAAATAATGAAAATAATGAAAATAATGAAAATAATGAGAATAATGAAAATAATGAAAATAATGGAAATAATGAAAGTAATGAAAGTATTGAAAACAAAGGAAATAATATAAATAATAGAAATAATAATGAAGATTTTGATCAAGAAACTCAAGTAGAAGATATTAATTCAAATAGTGAAGTATGTTGTTGTACTTGTCAATGTTTTAAATGTAAAAATCATGATTTTTCTTCCACTTCTAATTTAGAAAGATATATTTTCCATAAAAAAGAAAATATAAATAAACATATTATGGAAATGAAAGGTCATGTTAGTCAATCTGATAATGAAAATATTTTCCCATATAAAAATATGATTGGAATAAATAGTTCAGAAAATTCTAAAATTCAAATTCCAAAAGATGCATCAAAGTATTCAAAATATTATGTAATTGGTGAAAATAGTTTTGGATCATTGAATTCTGATAGTATATTTATTTTATCACAAGAAACGGCAAGAGCTATATCTGCTCAAGATAAAGAAAATCATATTATTACTAACAAATTACCATCAAATGATAATAATAATACTATTATTAGTGATGATAGTGTTTTTGATAATGATGATAATAATAATAAAGATGATGATAATAAAGATAAAGATAGTAAAATATCTATAAATATACCATTAAAAATAAACCCAGAAGATAGTAATTCATTAAATTATAATAAACAAGAACTTAATTTAAATTCCTCATCTACTTCTACAGAAACACAAAATAATAATTTGGATGAAGAAGAAGATAAAGATATGACATCTGAAATTGATTTAAAAGAAGTAACAAACTCTAATATAAATATTAACCGAAAAAAAAATAATACAACTCCTAAAAATCATAATAATAAGAGTAGTGGTAATAATGATAGTAAGAATATTAGTACTGCAAAAACTGTAGTTAGAAGTAGTAATAGTCATGATAAAAAAATAGGGAAATCTACTATAAATTTAAATAAGAAAACTCCTCCAAAATCATCATCACATTCTAATAAAAAATTACCATTATCATCAAATATGAAACCTGCTTATTCTTCACCAAATTTGAATATCGTTAAAAAAACAAAAAAAGCATCTTCCTCTTTAAAGAAAAGTGTAGGATTTAGCTTAAAAAGTATTAATAATTTAAAAGATAGTAATGAAAGTAGTAAAACAAATTCAAATGCCTCTATTTTAAAAAAGAAATAATAATTTCTTTAAGGAAAATAATTAATATAGTGTTTGTTTGGAAAAAGTTTTTTTAATTATAAGAACAATTTCTAAAAAAAAAATAAAAAATTATAATTATATATAAAATTATACCAATACTAAATATATATATTATATATTTATATATTATATATTTATATATTATTATATTACATTTATTATTCATTATTTATTGTTTAAAAGTAAACTTTATTATATGCATATTTTAAAATGTAATATATACCATTAATAAGAACAATTTTTACAACATAAAATAATGTATATTAATACACATAAATTTGAAAAATTATTTATATCATAAGTCATATATAAAAATAGTATAAATAATATATCTTCATTTCTTTAACTATTTCATATTAAATTTAATTATTAATATACAATACAATTTATATATATATTTTTTTTCATAGAATTTCTTTCTCTTTTGATTATATTCAATATAACTAATATATTAATATACAAACTTTTTATGAAAATCAAATAAAAAATATAATAAAAATATAAAACTTTTATAAAAAAATCTAACTAAAGTATATAAAATATATAAATAATGCAAATATTTTTTATTCATTTATTAAATTTTTCATTTATTTATTAAGAAAAAAAATTTTATATAGATTTTTAACCTTAAGAGTTTTTTTTTTTTTTTTTTTTTTTTTTTTTTTTTTTTTTTTTTTTTGAATATTTGTTTTTTGGGTTGCTTGTTTGTTTGATTATTTTTGAAATCATTGTTATTTTAACTATTTGTATCTATAACTTATATATATCTAAATATTAATATAATATAAAACAAATATTATGCATAAAAAACAAAAAATAAAATTCTAAATTCTAATTATTTAAAAGTAAAGAAAGCTTTGTTATGCATAAATAATTTGTCATCAATAAAATAGAAACTATCTGAACAAGTCAATTCTGGATTTTCAATCATTTCCTTAACTTTATTGGAAAATTTTAAATAATATATATAAGATATAATAATTTAATATTTATTTCAATATTTTTATATAATAAGTATTTAATAATAAAAAAAATGACATACTCATACTCTGAGACATTTTTGGAACCTTTTATAAGATATTTATTTATATATTAAAAAAAGACAAAAAAAAATTAATATTCATCCTTATACAATGTAAATATATATAAATATATATATTAAATAAATTTTTTTTTATTTATAATTAAAAATCATTTTGTCTTAATATATATATTTACTTCATAAACATTTTCCCATGTATTTCTACTATTTGGTATCTATAAATTCATTAATGTAATTATATATATATATATATATAATAGTAATTAGTTTTAATATTATTAATTTTTCATATATATAATATTTAGAGTTGTATTAAAAAAATATAATAGTCAGTACACAAAAACCAAAACTAAAATCAAATGATTTTATTAATTTATTTTTAAAGTAGTGACGTTCAATCATTCTAAAGTTTGGAATGGCTTCAGGACATGTTGCAAATTCAACACTTTTTATATATTATTATTTTTATATTTTTCATTATTTAATATATATTACAATTAGCATTAATATTTTTTCATTTGAATATACATATATAAATGAAAAATTAAATCAGATTAAAAAATAATAATTAATAATTTAAATAATTCTTACGTTGTACCAATATGTTTAGATTTTAGATAATTTTTAGAAAATTGATAATGCAAAGTACGGAAAGAATCATCTATGCCTTGCATAAATGTATCGAAATTTTCTGGATCAGTAGGATCATGAACATTATAAAATATTTCACCAGTTTCCACATCACGTATTTTAAATCCTTTAAATTGAATATATTTATTTTTTGTAAGTGGACAAAGAAATCTAGTTGTTGGTGCTTTTAATGAGCAAACATATTCTGGTGTAATATTATCACTATTATTTTCATTATTTTTTTGAATACTCATTTTTTGAAATTGATTTTGTAATTCTTTTGTTGAATTTCCTGGTGATTTATTTTTCATAAATAATCTTTTAGCTGTTCTAACTTTTTTTGGACCAGATTCAGCTTGACTAATCATTTTTATTATTAATGTTACAAATTATTTTTTTTAATTTTGTTTTTATTTATGGTTTATTTAATTATTTAATTTATTTTATATTATTTTTTAGAAAAATATATTTTAAATAAGTAATAATTAATGATAAAAATAGAATAACAATTTATTTTTTTGAAAGAAAATATAATTAACTTGTATTGATAGTAATAAAAAAAATATTATATTATTAAAAATCTTTAAAAAACATATATATATTATTTATTTTGGTTTATTATTAATATAAATAATAATTACTTTATTAAATATATTTAATTTAATAATATAATGTATTATTATAAAATAAAAAAAAAATTTGAATATTCAAAAAACCAACATGAAAAAGTCAAACATCGAGGTTAAAAATTTTTTTAAAAAAATTTAACTTTTTAAAAATTTAAAAAATAATAATAATAAATTATATAAATTAAATGTACATATATTAAATTTGTTTATTAACTTTAATTTTACTTTTTTGTTTATAACTATACTGCTTTTTTATTATTTTTTTTTTATACTTTTTTTTTATACTTTTTTTTTTTTAACTTTTTTTTGCTTTTTTTTCTTTTTGAATAATTTTAAATATTTATGTATTATAAATAAAGTTAATAACAATATTGATACTTATTATTAATATTAAGTATAAATAATATTACTTTTTATCCATTGTAATAAATTGATGCAATCAATAATAAACTTAAAATTTTTTAAAATAGGGTTAAATAGTATAGCTTCATGAACAATGATTATTTTTATAATTACTTTAATAATTAAAATCTAAATAATCAAAAAAAAATTATCTTAATTGTTGGACCTATTCCTAACTATACATTATTCATTGCAAAACTTAGAGTAAAAAATAATACATTTAAAAATGACATATCAATATTTTTTACTTTAACATTAAAACTTTTATAATAATAATTTAATACTTCATATCATACATGTAACATGTATATGCTAAATAAGAAAAATAAATAAATAAATATTAAGAAATTTCATCACAAAAGAACTAATATAAAAAAATGAAAAGGAAACAAAATAAATAATAAAAATAAAAAAATTAAAAAAAAAAAAGCTTAAAAAAATATTTCAAGCCTATTACTAAATAAAAAGAACTGAATTAAATAAATAAAAAAAAGAATAAAATTAAAATAGTTTAACAAAAAGATAAATATATATATAATTATAATATAAAAAAAAAGAAAGAAAAGAAAAAAGTATATTATATATAACAATAAAATAAAAATGATTTATTATCCATATTGACTCTACATAAATATAAATTCCATAATATAATTATTAATAATATTTTCTTTTTTACTTTTTTTTTTACTTTTTAATTTAATAAATAAAAAATCCTAATCTTAATTAACAGTGATACATATAATAATGCAAATTAAAAAATATATATATAAATTGGGCTATACACAGTTTAATTTATTTTCAATATTTGAAAATGTTAAAATAAAGATTTATTAGATGATAGATTAAATTAGAAAAAAAGAATAATACATTCATTTTTTACTTTCTTTTTTTATTTTTAAAATTTTTGGATTATATAATACAAGAAAATTTAAAACAATACTCTATTATTAAAATAAATAAACAAATATCAATAAATATTAACAATTTTTTATTGCTTTTTATTTTATTTATTAGAAAAAAAATGTGAACTAGAATATCATAAATTTAAAAAATAAATATTAAACAAATATATAAGATATATAGATTTGATTGATAGATAGATAATATATAGAAAATGTTTTAAGAAAATAAATGAATGATATAAAAATAATAAAAAATATTTATATATTTGTAAAAAAATTTATAAATCAATTAAAAAGTCTTTTTTTTTTTTATTTTTATTTTTGTTTTTGCTTTTTATTAATGAACAATTTTATAAAAAAATTTAATAAAATTTTATCTATTTTTTTTTTACAATATTCTATATACACCAATTTTAATCAATACATAATATCATTTAATAATATAATAAAAAAATATTTATTATTCTTAAAAAATACACTGTAAAAGATAATTATTATATTTCTTCCCTTTGATATTATATCAGTATCTGATAAATCACTGTTATTTCTAAAAGAATTTTATTATAAAATAATTATTTATATCATCATATGTCATCTTTTTTTTTATGTTTTTTATCTCATTTTTTATACTTTCATTTTAAAGATATAAATTATCATTATCATAATAATTATACTAAGAATTGGTAATAAAATAATGTTTTATTGATTAATTATCACAAAAAAAAATTTTTTAAAAAATAACAATAGTTACATCAAAAATATATAAAATTTTAGGTATATTTTTAATATAATAACAGTACTTACAAAATATTAAATATAATTATATATGAATGATAATCAATAAATTTTATAAAAATTCTTAATAATAAATGTTTCTTTGTTACTATTATAATTTAAGAATGAATTAATGATTCAAGTACAATTATGTCAAATCATTATATTAAACATATTAAAATTATCAGTAAATAATTAATATTATTTTACTTTTTTTTTTTTAAAAAAAAAAAAGTAGTAATTAAAGTTTGTTATTGACTGGTACAAAAAATACCAAAATGAAATATGAGAATTTTAAAGTTAATTAAAATTTCTTTTTATCCAATAATATTATAATAAAACTTTAAAAATCTTTTTTTAAAAATAGCTGTTTTTTTTTTTTTAAAAAAAAAAAAAAACAGGAAAAAAAGGAAAAAATCATTAAAATTGAAGAAAAGTGAAAAAGAAAAAGAAAATTAAGATAAAATTTAAAAAGTAAAATTTTCAATAATTAACAAATTTATATAATTTATATTTATTAATTATAAAAAATATTAATTTAATATAAACTAAATAATTAAATATAAGATGAATTGAAATAATTTTTTACTATTTAAATTTTATTTACGTTAATTATTTAATCTAAAGTAAAAATTAATATCAATTCATCTTGTATTTAAGTTTATGTTTTTTATTGTTAATAAAATTAAAATAAATTATTTATAATAATTATACTTAAATTTAATAAATTTATAAATAGAATAGTATAAAAAAAAAACAGGTATATAAATTAAATCCATAACATTTAAATCATATAAGTATTCATAATAACATAGTATTTTTATGTCTTATTTATTTATATATTTTATTACAGTAATTTTTATTAGCACATATATTGCTTATTAAACTAAAATAAGTATTATTAAAAATTTAAATTTAAAAAAAATTTTTTATTAAATTAATTTTTTTATTTTTATTTATTTATTTGTTTTTTTTTATTTATTTATTATTTATTTATTTATTACTACGTTATTATTTATTTAAGTTATTTATTAAAATGTTATTTATAAATATGTTTTTTTTTTAATATTTATTAATTGGCATTAACTCTTTTGATTAATTAATTTTTAAACATTATGAAATATAATATTTAAAGCCAATTTAATTAATTGATAAAAAAGCATGCTAATACTAATTAATTATGTAAGTTTGAGTGAATTAATTATTATCTCTTATATAATATTTCATTTAAAAAGGGTTTATATAAAAAAATAATAGAATAAAACTAGAACAAAACAATAGTAATTTTGTAATACATTAGTATAATGTAATGTAATGTAGTGAAGTTATTACTATTACTAATATTTTATATCTTTTTCTATATATATTACTAATACTATATATACTTATTATATAATTTTTATTATTAATATTTATTAATAATTAATAATGACTATTTAATAAATTGAAACATTTAAATTAATATACAATAATTACAATATAATAAATTAAATTATAATATAATAAAATATTAATTGATTACAAAAACTATGCTTTTTCTTTCATTGAAATAATATATATACAATAAATTGGAATATATGCAGAATTATTAATTATTTTATATTCATTCTTTTAATCATTAGTAAAAAAAAAACTACAAAAATATTACAACAATATCTAAATTAAACTTCAATATATTATTTTAGAATATTTTGTATATATTATATTATATTTATATATATTACAAGTATTTATATAAATGATACGGCACCTTATTTAATATAATTATAGTTACACATTAAAAAATTTAAATGCAATCATTATAACTTATAAAAAAATACAAAAAAAATACAAAAAAAAAAAACATTCTAATAATATAATAATACTTTCTATAAAAGGTAATTTATCTTGTTCTTTTATATATAGAGTATTATTTAATTATTTTCATATAATATTTTATATTTTAATATATTATTAATTAAATTATATTATATATATTATTTTATTATTATTATTTTAATCAATTCTACATGTTAATGGATAAAAAACATTTTTTTGAAATATATAAAAATATATTATTAATATATTTACCAATTAAATTAATAAAATTTAAATTTTAATTATATATATTATTTTATATATTAATATAATATTATATTATTAAAATTTTTATATATATTGAAAGCAATAGTGGATTAAACCATTTTCTTTTTAATTTAATCACTAACATATATTTTAATTATATTACCAATATATAAAATAATTTAAAATTAATTGATTATATAACAAATTATTTTTTTAAATTGGAATTTTTGATTTATTATAAAAAAAATGATTTTGATCCAATAGTTTTCATTAACATTTCAATAATAATAAATTATTAAATATAATATAATATATTTTATTATATTACATAAATTATTATTAAATATATTTTAATTAAAACTAATTATTATTGATGATAAATTAATAAAATAAATAAATTAATAATTAGTATTATAAGTAAAATTAAGTTAAATGAAAGAATATAAAATAAATAAATAAACTATTAAAATAAATAAATAAATAATATAATTAAATAAATATATAATAGATAATGAATATATAAATATTATAAGTAAATAAATAGAAATTTTATTTAATAATTAATTTAATTAATACAACATACTTGATATAAACACTGTTACTTCAATTTTATTGTTCTTTAACTATTAATTTTTTTTATATTTTAATCATCAAAATTTATATAGATTTGATTTTTATAGGATTATTACTGTAATTTTTATTTTATCAATTAATATACGGAATAAAAATTATATGTAATTGATTCTATAAATATAATCTGTAATAGACTTTTTATATTAAATTTAAAAAGTCTTTATACCAATTTAAAAATAAAAATGTAAAAAAATAGAACTTTGTATAATATGTCATAAAAAAAAAAAGGAACAAAATTTTTTTTCTTTTTTTTCTTTTTTCTTTTTACTTTTTACTTTATAAATTTAATAAATGAATATTAAATAATCGCATTTGCAAAAAAAAAAAAATATTATTTGTATAAAATATAATAATATTAAATCAATAATAATAAAATACTATATATAATTAAATAATTTTATATTTGTAATCCCTTAGTTATATAATAATTTAAAAAAAATAGTAATTTTCAATTTTTAAAGTATTTATATAATATATATAAGAATATTCATTTTGTACAATATAACTTGCTTATGGGAATATAATAAAAAAGGTAAGGATCTTTGTTTATTGTTAATGTCATTATTTTATTGTATATTATTTTTTTATATTACTTGATATTTTATTAAAAGAAATCATAAGATATGAAAAAAAAAAAAATAAAAAAAATACAATAAAACATAATACATATTTTATCTTTGTTTCTTTGCTGTAATAAAAACAAAATTGTATTCTCAATTCTAATATATATTTTATATTTTATTATTTGTTTCTAAATAATTATATTAAATATATATAAATTCAACATTCCGTTACCCACAATATTAATATTTTTTTTAAATAAAAAAAAGTAATAATTATATATTTTTTTAAAAAACAATGCATATATGTTTATATTCATTAAACTATTAATATTGAATAAAGTATAAAGTTTTATTATTTATTAAATAAACGAGATAAATAATATTTTTCTTTTTATAAAAAAATAATCAAAAAAAAATATATATTATTTTACAGAAAATAAACACAAAAATATATATATTATTTTACAGAACAATAAACAATGTTTTTTTTAATATTTTTTTTTAAAATTATGAATTATTATTAATTACTATTTATATATAAAAAAAGTTTAAAAAAATATTTAAAATATTTATTTAATTATATATTTATTATTTAAATAATAATTTAATTTTTATAAATATTAACTATTTTAATTTTCAAAAAACTTTTTGTTAATATTTTTAATTTTATATATATGATAGATATAGTATATTTTATATTTTTATTATGATAAAAAATAAATTTAAATTTAATATAAAATAACTTTAAATAATAATTATTTAATTATTTAATTATTTAAAAATTATAAGCTATATAAATCGTATTATTAATTACAAATATTATGATAGAAACAATTTAATGTTTTTTATGTTAAATATCTAATTATACTTTATCAAGAAATAAAAAAAAGCAAAAAACGAAAAAACATTGTTAATGTTGAAATAGTTAAAAAAAATTATTAGTAATAATTCAAAAAATATATAGATAAAAATAGCAATATTAGCTTAATTCATAAATATATATTTATATAATATATATATAATATTAATTATTAGAAAATAAAATAAAATATTAATAAATATATATATGTATTTTATAAAGCAAGAAGAATATCAGATAAAATATATAAATTAAAAGAAAAATACAAAAATTAGTGATTATTATTATTTTAAAAACGTTTAATTAATGAGTATTTATTTTTTAATATATTAATAAATAATTGGTACCCAGATAATATTAAAAAACGGATTGAAAACAAGACAAAAAATTAGGAAAATAAATAAATATATAACGGAAATAAACAAAAAAAAAAAAAAACAATGCTGAAAAAATAATCAACCAAAAATTTTTATTTCAATTTATTAAAATATTTATTTTTTTAGAAAAAATTTTATTACCGTCATAAGCATATTTATCTTTTATTAATTAATTAATATATGAAAAACAAAAAATCAATATGAATTCTTCAGACAATACAAAAGTAACTAATGAAAATGAGGAAATAATAAATAATAATAGTATTAATGTTGCAAATCGAACTCAAGATTCAATAAAAAGCTTGAGAAAATCACGTATACTGAAAGATAAATCTATTATATCATCCTTAATTATTATACTAAAAAAACCTTTCCATATTCCAAATAAGAAAAAACCATTAAAAACTAAAAAGAATAATGAAATATTAAATAATAATAAAGTATCTAATAATCAAAATAATACCTGTATTAACCATTCATCTAGCCATATAATAGTTAATGAAAATTCATCTATTTCTCTTAATCATAAGCTTTCAACAGCGTCAAATATAAAACAGAATGTGGATAATTTTATAGTTGATATTCAATCAGATTTAACTAATAATAATAATAAAATTAAGCCAAAAATATCATTGGAAATTAAAAAGAATAAATCAAATAGAAAAGGAGATAGAAAATCTAAAAAGAAGAATTTTATATATAAAAAGTTAAATTTTAAAAAGATATTTAAAAAGAAAAAACCTGAAATATATTCAGCTGTAGAAATACAAAATCCAGTTTCATCAACAGAAAATGAAAATATAATTCTTGAAACAGTTGAAGATATTTCTTTTGAAGATTCTCCTAAAAAAGAAAAATATAATCCTCAAAATTCATCAGGATCAAATAATAATAATCATAAAATATATCAAAATCCTTCTACTTCTAATAATATAACTAATGAAATTAATACGAAAGTATCATCAACTAATAAATTTAACACAGAATCAACTCCAGAAATTAGTATACCATACGCTGTGATAGGATCAAGTCATTCATCTACTGTATCAACAGATGTTAATGTTAATCATCATTTGGAATCTTTAAATAATAATAATAATAATAATAATAATAATAATAATAAAAGTTCGTCAAATGATAAATTAAATACTGAATCAAATTTGGAAGTTAGTATTCCCTATGCAGATATAGGATCTTTTAATACAGCAGCTGAAACAAATGGTTTTAATGGAAATGTTAATCTACCTGATTCAAATGTAGATGAAACACAAACATCATGTGTTAGTGTAAATCAAAATAAAATATTTTCATTTGGTAATATTAGTGGATTACCATTGGTATCTGGCTTAGAACCTATGGAATCAATATCTTATGAGAATTCCATTCAAGACGACAACTATAACAAGTTGATAATATCCAATACCGATGAAAAAATAAATAACGAAGATCATCAAAATGAAATAAATGAAGTTAAACCTTCTAATTTAATAGATTGTAGTGCAAATTTGAAAATTAGTCAGCCATCATTCGTTATTAAGACATCAACACCACAAATACTTCAAGATGTTACACCTAATAATATATCAAATAGTAAAATACCAATGGAAAATGATAAAATGAAAGAAAATAATACACAAGCATCTATAACTGATAATCCAATAATTATAAATTCTTCAACAACTGATGATTACTTAGAAGACGAAATTAAAATTTATTGTGGTTTACCTGATAAATCATTAAGTAGTTGTCAAGCAGTTATTGAGAAAGTATCTCAATATTTTGCTGATAATATAGCTTGCTTTTGGAGTGTTTTCCCATTAAACGAGCCACATCAAAGGATGGGTAATTGGAAGTTAGGTGAATATCTTGACCGTTGGTTTAGATCAAATTATGAAGATTGTATTACAGAGATATCGACAATGATTAGTACACCAGACCAGTTTTTAATTGAAAGATTATTAAAATTTCAATTAAAATCTTGTTCATGGACATCTCATAATAATTATCTTCAATACACATTGATTCGTTTATGTATGGAAAAAGAGGATGATCAACACATTAATACATTATTACGCTATTTTATTATACCACCTCATCTATGGAGTAGAGTATCATATTTTATAGCAGAAATATTAGATTTTGCGTCTGGAATATACCCTGATTATGATGTTATTGTTAGTGAATTAACTGATTCATATGATTTAGTTCATCGAATGAATCCTGTACAACTTTGCTTAACAGCACTCTATATGGGTAGAACTTTAATATCTAAACATAAAAGACCATCAATTTTTAGAGATACTATCAATGATGAACTCTATGAACATGAGTATCATTTACTAGAATTAATGGTTTGTTTAGTAATTGAAAATTGTATGAAAAAATACTGTCAAACGGAAATGATAAAATATTTAATGAATCATTATGCACCTGTAATATTAAATAAAATAGATAATAATAACTATTATTTAAAACATAGTAATATACCTTCATTTAATAATAATATTCATACTTTTGAAAATGATTCTAAAAATAAAACAGACAATACTAAATCTGATTTACCAAATATTTGTAATTATAACAATAGTATCAATAATAATAATAATCATGATAATATTAATATATATAATAATAATATAATATGTAATAATAACAATTCAAGCGCATTTAACACATCTAATAATAGTAATTTATATTATTCTAATCAATATAATAATAATTCAATGATAAATCAAACAATTTCTACAAACGATACATCAAATGGACATCCTATAGGAATACCAATGTATTTATTACATGAACAAAATAGTTTTGATATAAGTAATCATTGTATTGATATTGAAGGTGATTCAGATAATGAGGACGAAACTTCATTTACACAACCATCAATTTCAATGGTGAATAAGGAAGAATTTGAAAATGAAACTATACCATTAGACCAAAATAAAATTGAAAATAATGAAATTTCACAATCGATTTCTACTACTTCAGTGACAAAAACATTAACTCAAAAATATAATGAAATTGAATATCATCAAAATTACAATAATCAAACGAAACCAATAACAAATAATTATGTCAATTACAATAAAAACTATATAATGACTGAAAATGAAAATGATAAAATAAATACTTTAAAACAAGATATAATGTCACATGCTAATGTTCAAGGAGAAATCATAGTTACAACAACACCTACTACAATTGAACAAATAATAAATGATGGTGTAGTAGAAGAAATTAATTTAAATAATAAAATAATTAAATCAATTTCTAATACTAATAATAAAACTAATTGTCAAAATGACGTCAATGACTATAAAATTAAAGACAATAAAACTATTGATAATACAAATCAACCAATAAATGTTATTGGCCAAAATTCATCTACAAAAGAAATAAAAGATGAATTAAATATAACTAATAATAACGATAGCAATAACAATATTAATTATAATAATAACACTATAAACAATAGTGATAATGATAATAATAATAATAATAATAATAAAAACAACAACAATTATAATAATAATAATAATAATAAAAGCAATAATCATGAATTAATTGAATTAGAAAAGTTGACAAAAGCTACAGAACAACTTTCTATGGATTGTAGTAACTTAGAAAAAGTAATGTTAACATCGTCTGAAAAAGTAAATAATAAACATTTAAGTAATAATACTAATCAGTCTTCAACATTAGGTAAAATTAATCTAAGTTGTGAACCAAATATTCATAAACAAAAGAATTTTGAAGAATTAAATTCTGATTTTGTTTCACCATCAGAAGATAATTCTAATGTTCAAAAAGTTAATGAAACAAAGCCACCATTAATGAAATCAAAAAAATCAAAAAATAAAGGAAAGGGAAAAGATAATGATAAAAATGAAAGTAGTAATAATGATAATAATAAATCAATAGATAATAGTATGTCATTTAGTGAAAGACATTCATTTAAAATTAAGGATAATCTTTCTCTATCAAGTGAGTATAGTACAAGTTTAAGAAGAAGTACTCAATCTATAGATATACTTAAAAAACCTAGTTTTCATTCTAATAGTTATTACTCTAAACATTCTCTTTCCAGAAATGATTCATATGAGACAATTAACAATTATTTATATGCTAATTCAATTCCATCATTGTATGAAGATATGGAAGAAAATGTAAATATAAATGGAAATGAAAGTGATTTTGAAAGAAATACAAATTATACTTCTCTTGGTATTAAACGAAATCCAAGTGAAGGCATATCAGTATTTGATCTTTCAAGTCATTGTCCAAGTTTTTACTCTTATAGTTTTAAAAATATGGATAAAGGCAAAGCCCCACTATCATCGAAAGCTTCCTTGACTTCATCTTCATCATCTTTTGAAGAAGGTAATGATGATGACCTTCATGAATATTCATTTATTTCAGTATTATCATCACAACCATCTCTTTCAGCAAAAAAATCAATTAAAGATACAACTAATAAAGTTATTCTCCACGAAATGGCTACGACATCAAATTCTACTAGACCACAAGGTGGTTTGGTAGGATCTATTAGTGGTATACAAGATTTTCATTCAAATACAAATTCTGCTTATGTAAAAATGTCTCAATCACAAGATCCAAGCCATCTTATTGTTAATAATAATATTAATAATAGTAATTCCTTAAATCAGTCTTATCAAAATGAGTTACCTTTTGAGCCTATACCCTCAAAGTCTAATACATTGAATAAAAGTCATATTGACATAAATGATAATGAACTTCCTATTCCAAACGCAAATAATAATAATAATAATAATAATAATAACAATATTAATAATAATAATAATAAAGATACTATTAATGATAATACAAATGTCAATACTGCTTATAAAGTAAATAATTCAAATAATATGTCTGCTCTCTCCACTTTCGAAAAACAAAATTTTGACAATTCTTCAAATTCTAATTTATATAGTAAGTATATTAAAAAAATTTTTTTTGATTTATTATTATTATTATTAAATTATATATATGGATTTATTTATTATTTAAAAATATATTAATAATATAAATAAAAAAAATTAACTATATTTTTTAATTTTTATTATAATTATTTTATTAGATATAACAAATATCATTAATTCACAATCACCTATTATAAATATACTACATAATAATTTTGATGTAAATATTAAAATTCGTAACGAAGCTTTATTGAATACTATTCATCGTGTGAACCCATATTTGGATAGTAAAGTGGTAGAAGCATTAGAATTAGTTGATTATTATCAACATGGAGCAAGTATACAAGAATTTTATGAAAATTATACTATAGAACATTTAAATGAACTAGAATCTTTGTTAAGATTTTTCAACATTTTTGATATACAACAAATTCAAAAAGATATTATGAATTGGGTTGATCTTTTAATTTCAAAAAATCAATAGATATATTGACTTTTGAATATTCATAATATCAATTTTTTTTTTTATAAACTTTTTTAATTTATATATTTTAAATTTTAATTTATAATTTTTTTACAATTTTTTTTTCCTTTTTAAATTTTTTTATAATATTTTTTTAAAATGTTTCTTAACTTTTTTTTAAAAAAATAAAGAAAGCTAGTTCATCAAAATATTTTACTGTATAATTTTAAATTTATCATAAAATTCAATGGATTAAATAAATTAAAAAATAATATTGAAAATAATCAATTTTTTTTAATTATAAATATCTATTTATCTAATTAATCACTCAATTTTGTATTTTACATTTACATCAAACAGTTTTTTTTTAATACAGATTTTATTCACTAATTTTTTTAATTTATATATTTTAATCAACAATAATAATAAATTCACCCGTCTAACCCTTTAAAATACATAATCAATAATTTTAATAATAATATAATCATTACACTCTCCGAATTTAATAATATACATATATATAAAGTTATTAATATACATAATATAAGTTCATTGGAAATTTTTTAATAAATAATATATTTATTTAAGCTGTAAAGATAAAAGAAATTGAAAACATATTATATAACATAAAACAAGAAAAAGAAAAAGAAAAAGAAAACTAAGGAATAAGATTTTTTTTTTAAAAAAAAAAAAAAAAAAAAAAAAGATTAATTTATTTATATATACCAAACCAAATATAAAATATATATATAATATCATAATAGAAAATAAATATATATATTAAATTTTATTATTAACAGTAATTTATATACATATATAAAAAAGAAATTTATAATTATATAGAAGAAATAATAATAAAATTATTTTTAAATAAATAAAAAAAAAAAAAAAACAGTAACAAAGTTTTATTATACATCTAAAAATAATTACAAAACAATTAAAAATAAACTAAAAATAAAAAAAAATTAAATCAAAAAATCAACATAAAATAAAAAAAAAAATCATCAGAAAAACAAAAATAATAATAGTTAAATCATAACTAACAATAAAATAAATTTTTATTTTTTTTTCTTTTTAATAAAAAATTGAAAAAATTTTTTATACATTTTAGACTCATTTAAAAAAAAGAAAGAAAGAAAGAAAAGATATTAATACTCATTAAACTCTTTTTTCTTTTTTCTTTTTTTTTTTTTTTTTTTATTATATACATATATATATTAAATTTTTTCAATATTTTTTATTAAATAAAAAAAAAAAAAACTGATATATATAAATAAATTAAAACCTAAACTAAAATAAAATCAAGAAATAGAGATAGAAACTTGAAATTTTAAATAAAATAAAAAAAATTTAAAAAAAATTTAAAAATTTTAAAACAAAAAAAAAAAACAAAAAAAAAAAAGCAAAAAAAAAATAAAAAAATAAAAAATAAAAAAAAAAATACAAAAAAAGAAAACAAAACAAAACAAAAAAAAAAATACAATAAGATTAAAATATAAAAAAAATAATACAATTAATATATATATAAATTATTTATTCTAAATGAAATAATTATAATTTTTTATAATTTTAATTTAAATATTATAAATAATATAATAATAAAAAAAAATAAAATTTATATATAAAAAAATAATTTATTGAAGTGTTTTTTTTAGCCTGACTTTTATATTTTATTTATTATATCTTGTTTTATTTTATTTTATTTTTTTTACTTTATTTTTTTTTATTTTTTTATTTAGTTTGTGTAAATGTATTAACAAAGTTTATTTAGTAACTTCGAATCCCTTTTTATATATTAATTAATTAATTATATGTCATATGTCATATGCAGCTTTTTAGAGTTGTTATTTGATCGGTATAAATCAACCCCCATTATATTACCAAGAGCGTCGATGTCGAATCGATCGATAAAACATAATAAATAATATCTCAAATCGTGATATTATTATTTCAACCACGGGGCTTTCGGAATCATCTTCTTTTACTAGAAATGATGACGATTACCCAAAGGAGAGTTTAGTGAACACCAACACTATCTTTAATTCAGATGTTACTTCTTTATTTTATATTATTTTATCATTTAGAAATTTCTTTTAATTTTTAATTTATTTTTATTTTATGTACTAAATTTAAATGTATTAATAACTTAATAATAATAATTATTTACAATAAATAAAAAAACATGGAAATATATTTTCTTCCTTTAGTCTAAAAATAAAAATTTATAATTAAAAAATAAAAAGTAACAAAAAAAAATAAGGACATAATACACTTACACTAAATAATATAAATATAAAATAAAAAAAAAATAAATAAAATTAATAAAGTAAAAAAAAAATCATATATAAATATATTTAAATCTTATTTTTGTATATTATTAATATTATTTATTTATTTATTTTTTTATAAATGTTTTAAATAATTTTTTACATATATATATATATAAATAATAATAAATTAAATTTCTAATTATTCTAATGATTAGTATGATGCTCAATTTCTAATTATAACGATTATCTTCTAAATTATTTTTATTATTATTATTATTATTATTTTTATTATTATCATTGTCATAGTCGTGATTATTATTGGCATTATCATTAATTTTATTAGTAATATTAGGATGAAGTTCATTAATTAATACCATTTTTTCTTTCAATTTTGAAGATGAAATTGAGGAAGGTGTAGAAGTAGAAGTAGAAGTTGAAGTAGAAGTTGAAGTAGAAGTAGAAGCAATGTCATCGTTTTTATTATTAGTATCATTATTAATATTATTATTGTTATTATTATTATTATTCTTATTATTATTAGATAGTAGTAAATTATTTAATTTTGTTTTTGATTTTAATTTCAATTTCGATTTTAATTTTGATTTTGATTTCAATTTCAATTTTGATCTTGAATGAAATGGTGATGATTTTTTCTTTAAACGTAAACCAGTTTGATTGCTAAAACTAGAATAAGATTTTGATTTAGATTTTGATTTAGTACTGATACTAGAATTAGAATCTGTATTAGAAAAACTATCATCATCATGATTATTATTAGATTCTAATAGTGATTGATTACGTGAACGAATTTTCTTTTCAATATCAAAATATAAAAAACCTAAAAGAGAAATATCGAAAAATTGAGATAAGTATTGAGTATTAATATGAATATTACTAAGATTTGGATTTTCCATAAGTAAATTTTTATATTTTGAAGAATTAAATATATTTGGATAGGAATGATAGTGTAAAGGTGTAGAAGATGAAGTTGAGGTAGAGGAAGATGATGAATTATTTCTAGTTGATGAAGTATAAGCAGTACTAGTAGCAGAAGTAGCAGAAGTAGTACTAGTAGTATTAGTAGTATTAGCAGTACTAGTGGTAGTAGTAGAATTTATAGAATCATTAAATGTTAATTGATAATTATTTAGAATATCTGATAATGTATTATTTTTATTTTCTTTGTTATTACTATTATTATTATTATTATCAGATTTAATAACAGAAATTTCTTTATTAATATCATCATTTTTATTATTATTCTCATAATTAATACTATTTAAGTCTTTAGTATTTTTACCATTATTATCATTATCATTATCATTATTATTATTATTATCATTATTATCATTATCATTATCATTATTAGCATTATTATTAATTGAATTCAATGTTAAAGGCTTGTAATTATTATTATCTTTTCCATTTATAGTAAAAGGTTCATTATTTATTAACATACTGTTATTTTCACTATTAATACTTTTATCAATACTAAAACTTATTGATAAATTTCTATTTCCATCATAGGAAAATTCTTCAATTTCATTATTATGATTATTATTATTATTATTATGATTATTATTATGATGATGATGATGATCATGATCATGATTATATAAATTATTTTCCACTTCATTAATTAATTTATCATTTTCTTCATCTTCCTTGTTTTCTTTTTCATTATCCAATTCTATTCCTAATGATTGTATATTTTTTATATAATTTAAAAATTCATCTTCATCTTCATTTTCATCTTCATTTTCATTTTCACTTTCATGATAATTGTTATTATCCGATTCTTGACTTATAAGTTGATCTAAATCAATATCTTCTAAATAAGCCCATGGATTATAATTATATTTTTCAATAATAATATTACTTTCATCATCATTTTCTTTTTCTTTTTCTTTTTCTTCCTTTTTTTCTTTTTCTATTCCTTCTTTTTCATAATAATTATCTTTTTTACTTTCATTCTCTTTATTACCTTTTTCTTTTTTATCTACTGAGTTTTCCATTTGATTACTTTCTTTATCATTAATATTATTGATATTATTATTGTCAATGGTGTTATGATTATCCTTATCATTATCATTACTATTATTATTATTATTATTATTATTATTAGTAGTAGTAGTAGTAGTAGTAGTAGTAGTAGCAGTAGTAGTAGTATTGTTAGTATTATTAATTTCATTCTTTTTAATTTCATTTTCATCTATTTCATTATTATTTTCTTTTTCTTCTTCTTCTTCTTCTTCTTCTTCTTCACTTTCTATAGTATTAATAATAAGATTTTCATCTTCATAATGATTTAAAAGAATTCTAGTTTGTTCAGAAATTGGTATAGGATAAGGTGATAATTCTGATTTAAATAATTTCTTTTTAATAAATGGTAATATATCACTTTCAAAATCTTCTACATCTTTTATTTCTCTTTTTAAACGTTTTTTCCATTTTTTTTCTAATTTCAATTTCTTTTTAGTTGCTTTAATTTCCTCTTTTGTAAGATTATTATTATTCTCATGATTTAATGATTTTAATGATTTTTCTATTGATTTTTCTTCTTCTTCATTCATTTCTTTTTCTTTATCATTTTCTTTTTCTTTTTCATTTTCTTTTTCTTCTTCCTTTTCGTTTTCATTTATATTTTCATTTTCATTTTCATTTATATTTTCATTTTTATTTTCATTTTTATTTTCATTTATAGTTTCATTTTCATTTTCATTTTCACTTAAATTTGTTGGTATAGATCTTAAATTAATTTTTAATTCTTTTTCCTTTTTTATTATTTCTTTTTTAGATAATTTATATTTTTTAAATCTTTCTTTATATTGTTTAAAAGATTCAATTAATTCTTTAAATTTTTCAGATTGATTATCTATTTCAGTAAAATTTGTGTTCATTGTTGAATTCTTTGAAGAAAATATATGATATTCATCATTTTTTTCCATTTCCTTTTCCTTTTCCTTTTCTTTTTCTTTTTCATTTACCTTTTTCTTATCTTTTTCTTTTTCTTTTTCTAAATTATTATTATTTGTCATTTGAATTATCATTTCTTCTTTTAAATAATCATTAATCATATGATAAATCGATTCATGAGTTATTTTTGATTTGAAATTTAAATCACATACTCTTGAAGATGACCAAATAATATAAGTAATGAAATTTTTTACAGCTTCATGAGTACTAATTTTACCATCTGAATCATAAAGATTTTGATTAAATTGAAAAGTATTTTTTGAAGGTAAAATATTATCCAAATTTTCTCTTAAATTATAAAAATTAAAAAGATCTTCTTTACATTCTCTAAATGGTAAAAAATATGGTGCTAATTTTATTATTTTTTCATCTTTAAATTTCTTTTTAAGTTTTTTATGAAATTCTTTTCTAAAAAGACGATTTGTCCAATCAATACCAGCATTTAAATTTTGTTCAGGTAATTCTCTTAAAATTTTATTAGAATTAGAATATTGATTAGCATGATCAGATAAACGTTGATGAATTTCATTTCTATTATATTATAATATATAGATATAGATATAAATATAGATATAAATATTATAAATAATATTTTATTTATATTTTAATAATAAGAATAAGAATAAGAATAAGAATAATATTAATATTAATTTTTTTAATTTCATTAAATTAAATAAAAATATATCATTATATATTTATATATATTTTTATCATTTTATCTTTAATTTTATTTTTAATTTTATTTTTTATTTTTATTTTTATTACTTACAATGATTTAATCATATTATTATTTGACATTAATTTAACACTATCATTGACTTCATTACGAATAATATCTGAATTAAAATAATTTATAAATCCATGAGTACTTTCAATATCTCGAGGAAGCATGGTATCTTTTGTTAAATATTGGTATAATGAAACAAATTCTAATGAATTTGAAGAAAGATTATCTTTTTCAATGATATCATCTTCAATAAATTCATTCATAGAAGAATAATCTGAATCTTTAATGAAATTATCATTTAAATCATCTACAGAATCTGATGATAACACTGGTGATAATGATGGTGAGGACATAGGTAATAACGGTGAATTAACATGCGAATCCAATAAATCGTTACAGTTACTATTATGATCATGATTATAATCATTATTATAATCTTTACTAATTAATTTTAATTGTGAATTACTATTTACAAGGGTTTGGTTACTATCTTCATCAACATTAATATTACTATTATTATCTTCAATCATAGTAGAATATTTATCAAGAAAAGAATTTTCATTGACTAAAGTAGCCACAGAATTATTTTTTTTGAAAAAACCATTATTATTATTATTATAATTATAATTAATATCTTTATCTTTTGATTGATAATGTAAAATTTTTGAACAATAATAAATATTTCCACGATCTGATAATTGAAATATATGTATTTTATCCATTTCAGAATTAATTTTTGTTGAATAACTAGTAAAGCCTTTAAGAGGAGATGAAGAATAAATAAGATTATCCGAATTAACACTAAGATATGTATTATTTTTTAACAATTCCTTTGTTGTATAACTTTCTTGATCATGATAAGAATCAATAGAATAATTATAAATATTAACATATGGAATATATTTTAATGATTCATTATTATTATTGTTATTGTTATTATAAGAATAAGGATGATTAATGTTAATTGCATTAACTCCAGCATATGGGTTCCATAAATATACAATATCTTTATAATTATATATATATATTAAAAATAAAAAATAAAAAATAAAAAATAAAAAAAAAAATATTATTAAAAAACAATTTGATATACATTAATAATAGATGAATATATATATACATAAAAATATTTAAATAATATATTTATTCTTTTCATTTTCTTTTTATTATTATTATTATTATTATTATTATTATTATTATTATTACCGGATAATATGTTAGAATGATAAAAAGGACTGATTTCTATATCATATGGTAAATTATTTTTAACATTATGATAACAGGTTAATAAAGGATGTTTTGAATATCGTATATCCATAAGTTGAATTTCATCATCTGTTATACTATAAATTTTTTCAATAATATTTGGATGAGGTTTTGAAACATAAAAGTTTCTATTATCATCTAATAAACCAATTTGACGTTTTCTAAGCTTTTTTGGTATCTATTAAATTTTTAAAAATTATATTATATATATATAATCATTACTAAAAAAGATTATTTTTATTTTATTTTATTTTTTTTTTTTTTATTTTTTATTTTTATTAATATAATTATTATTATTTTATATACTAACTCTCGTATCTAATATATTTAATGATTTATTATTGGTATAAAGTAATAACTTTGGATGATTCATATATGAACAATCATTAAATGTATAATCTGGAGAATGTACCAATATATCTTGACTTTGTTTTTATTTATGAAATTAATTAAAAAAAGAAAAAAAAATGTTTTATTTAAATAAATAATAAAATTATAAAAAAAAAAAAAAAAAAAAAAAAGATAAATATATAAATAAATAAATAAATAATAAATAATAAAATAAAATTAAATTAAATAAAATAAAATAAAATAAAATAAAATTATAATAGATCTGAATTTCATTTGATTTATTACCTTTGGGTATTAATATTAAAAATTTTTATGTATCCTGAATTTTCTGAAATGACTGATTCATTTATATTATATTTATTAATATCAGTACTATTAATTGAAGAATTATTTGAAACATATTTACCAAAAATGGAAGGATATAAATTATTATTTATAGTTAAATTAATATGAATATATACAATTTGATTATTAAGTTTAATTCCCACTACAGTGGAATCATTTTGTGATATTGGTTTTGTAATTTGAGTAATTCTATTTTTAAATTTTAATTTATTATTATAACATGATTTACATTGTATTTCGTCATTTTCATTATTAATATGATAAAATGCTTTCATATAAAAATAATAATAATAATATAAAAAAAAAAATAATAATTATAAAAATTTTAAAATTAAATAAATTAAAATTTGAAAATTTCTTTTACATTTTTTTATATAAAATTGAATTATATATATTTATAAATTATTACATAATTCAGTATTGTAATTTCCAGAAGAAGCAATAAGATAAGATTTATTGAAATTTTCAGAATGGTATAAGTTTAATACATTTTTAGTATAATTAAATTCTTCATTAGAATGAACTCCAAATGTGTCTTTAAGAACTTTTTTTGGTATATAATCTAAACCATAAAAATTATTAAAATAATTACTATTTATCTATTATTTTAAAAAAAAAAATATTAAAAAATTAAATATATTATTAATGATATTGTTATAAAAAAATAAGAAAGAAATAAAAAAAAAAAAAATTATGAATTGAAATTATTTAAATTATATAGAAAATTACTTTATCAACAACATTATCTTCTTTAGAATATTTATTAGTTGAGGTATAGATTTTTTTTATTGATTTATTCGCTCTTATTGATACAACATCTTTAAATATAAAATGTAATATTATATGTATATAATTAATTTTTAAGTATAAATATATAATAATAAAATTTTTAATTAGAATGCAAATTAAATTTCAAATTTGAATTTAGAAAAAATTTTTAATTTTAACATTGTATTAAAAATTTCTTTAATATTATCTTTATTCCTTCATTTATTTTTTTAATATTTATCTATTTATTTTTAATATATTTATTTTTATATTACATACCCTTATTTTTATTAAATACTTCTTCTCCATTAAAGCATCCAAAATCTGAAGGAGTATATTGATAATTTATCCATGTTGGAAATGGTAAACTATTTTTAATATCCATAATTATTTATTTAAGAAACTTGAAGGATAAATTAATTTAAAAAATGCATAAAAAAAAAAGAAGAGTATAATGATTATATCTTTTAAATTGTAAAAAAATATATATATTAGTCTTCTTTTTTTTAAAAATATATATATGATGGAACAATAACAAAAAAAATATTAATACTTGTTAAGTAAATGTTGAAATGATTAAATTAATATGTTTAAATAAATTATAATTATAAAGGAAATAAAAATAATATTTATATAAATGAATAATACAACTTTTATTAATTAAAAATAAATAAATAAATAAATTAAATGAATGGTATAAAATTTCAAAATTCAAAAATAAAATTGAAATATTCTTTTATTAAAGATATAAAAATAAAAAAATAAAAAATAAAAATTAAAATTAAAATACAGAATTTTGGTAGGACAAAAAAAAAATATGAAACTTTAATAATGAATATTAACTTTTTCAGATTTGATTTGATTTTTATTAAATGTTACAACAATTAAAAAAAAAAATTTTTTTTATTTTTAATTATTATTCATTATTTTTTATAACCAAATTTTTAAAAACATTTTTGGTTATTAAATTTTTAAAAAATATAAAAATAATTCAATATAAAAAATCATTCTCTCTTTTTTTTTTTTAATTATAATAATAAATTATAATTCTTAATAATAATTAAAAGAGGAAGTATATATATATATTTACTTAATAAAATTATCTTGATTTCTTTAATAGAATATTTTTTTTAAAAGAAAAAAAAAAAGATATTTTATAGGATATATAAGTTTTAAAAAAAAAAGAATATTATAGTAATAACATAAAACTTAATTATGTAATATAGAAAAGTTAAGCATTAAATTTTATATATACATATATTTAAACAATAATAATAATAATAATAAAGCATATATATATAAATATTATATTATTTTATATATATATTTTACATATATTTTATCAATTTATTTTATATATAAAAATATAATTTTTTATGTATTTTTATATCAAAAATATCATTCTTTGTGTATTTTTATATATAAAATAAATTTAACATTATTTTTTATTATATATATTTATATAATTATAAAACTATACCTTTAATAATAATAATAACAATAATAACTTTAATAATAACTTTAATAATAATAAAAAAATAAGAAACAAATAAAACTATATATATATATTACATTTCATAATCATTATCGACTAGTTCTCCATGCTACGAGTCGCTACGCTTTATCTCACATGTTCACCCTGTCTACCACTACATTTCATATATATGTATTTTATGCATATATTTAAACAATAATAATAATAATAATAATAATAGTAATAATAATAATAATAAAACTTATTTATATAAATGTTATATTATTTTATATATTTATTTTACATATATTTTATCAATTTATTTTATATATAAAAATACCCTTTTTTTTATATATGTATTTTTATATATAAAATAAATGATACATTGAATTATTATCAATCTATTAACAACAAAATTATTACATTAATATAATATTAATAATATTTTTTAAAATGATTTATACAATATAATATTAATAATATTTTTTTTTAACATCATTTAACTTTAATTCTAATTTTGTTTATCCGAACGATATGATAAAATATATAAACATTCATACAATTTAAACAAATTAATAATAAATAACACAAACATACATACAAAAAAAAATAATAGACTACTTAAATAATAATATATTTTAATAAATAAAAAAATAATTTATATATATACAATATATATATACATACATTATATAAAAATTATAAAATTATAATATTTTTTTTTCATAAATATTATTATTTTAAAGTATAAAAAAAGAAATAATAACAACTATTATTATTAAATAATAATGTTCAAATACTTAAAAATTTAACAATATAAAAATTCTCCCATTTTTAAAAAAAAAAAAAAATTAATATATAATTGATTCAATATAGTCTTGAGGGTTGTAATCAATTTCTATGATTTCAATAATAAAATGAACAATTAGATGGTTGCTTTTAAGGAATTATAAAAATTAAAAACTAATTCATGTTTAAAAATTCATTCATTGAGTTTTTTTTTTTTTTTTTTTTTTTTATCAGTACTAAACTGGTTTGACAAAAAACATGTGAAATTTATATAAAAAAAATTTAGTTGTGTTCAAAGTGATTGTTAAAGAAAATAAGATGATTTAGTTGTGTTAATAAGAATCATGTGAAATATAAAAAAATTAATATTGATTAATATTTATTTTATTTATTTATTTATTTATTTTCTTTTTTTTTTAACATTACATTTAATATATAAATATTAAATAGAATAGAAAAAAAAAATTTTTTTATTTAAATAGATTAAAAAAAAATATTTATTTATATATAAAGAAACAGAAACATATAAAAAAAACTATATAAATATAAATATCATATTATAAAAACTTCTTAATGCTTATTTATATTGAAAATGTATTAATTAATATATATAAATATAATATTATAATAAATAAATAATAAATAAATAAATAAATAAATAAATAAATAAATTTTTAATAAATCAAATCTTCTTTATTATTAATTATTATAGTTTATTTTATGGTTAGGTGAAATAGTAAATAATAAATAATATAATATTTGTTAGTAATTAATATTAATATAATATAATCAATATATTTAATTTAATTTGACATATTGACATATGTCATATTGAATAGTTTAAAAATTTAATAAATAAATAAATAAATAATTAATTAATTAATTAAATAATTAAATAAATAAATAAATAAATAAATAAATAAATAAATAATAGAATAATATTTAAAATGTTTTTTTTTTTTTAATATTTTTAATTATTTTTGTTTTAATTATTTCCAAATAAGTATTTATATTATTGATAAATTTCATAAAATAAAAAAAAAAAATTAACAATGGATAATTAATTAAATGAAAAATGAATGAACGAATAATATATATTTAAAAAAATTAACTATAAAAAATGAATAAATGAATTATAGTTATTATAATAAACTTCTTTTATTAATTTTTATTATTTTTTTATTTTTTTATTTTAATTTTTTTTTTTTTTTTTTGTGTGTAAAATTCTTAATATTATGATTATTCTACAATGTTAAAAACTTATTAAAGCATGTATGGATTTATTTAAAAAAAAAAAATAATTAATTATTTATAATATTAATATTATTATTTTTATTATTATTAAATAATCCTAATATAATATGTATATATTTTTAGATTTATATATCAATAATATTAATACTATAAATAATTAAGATAATAACTTAATAAGAAAATATTGGTAGTATTGGTAGTAAACGATATCTTTTTTTTTTTTTTGTTATGATTAAATATATCATTAGATAGACTATCTTTTGTGTATTATTATTGAATATAACGTTTCTTTTTTTTTTTTTAAAAAAAAAAAAAAAAAGTATATATTCTTTTATAATGGTATAATATATATTATATACTATAATGAAATATACCTATTATTACAAAATGTATTATCAAATTTCTAAGACTTTCTTATTTATTTTTTATTCTTAATATATTACTAATATTAAGTATAATATTATTTTCTAATTATTAAATAGAAAATAAAAAAAAAAAAAGAAAAAAAAAAAACTTCTATTATTGATATTATAATATCAATATAATAGATAATATATATATTTTATAATTAAAAACTTTTTATAAAATATATTAAAATATATTTGTTCTTAGGTATAAAATTTATTTTAAAAATTTCTTTAATACTATCAAAGTATTAATGGAATTAAAATAAATTTTATACTTAATATATATAATATTTTTCTTTCATACCACTATATACCTTCTTGAATCAATTTTATATATCATTGTAGCAGAAACAATAACTTTCTTTAAATAATAAGTTAGTATAATACATGAAATAAATACAAAAACGTAAAATGAATTTATACAAATATATGAACACATTGGCTGATTATTATCAGTATTTTGTGAATTTTCATCATTAGAAATAGTTTTATTAGTGTTATTGGTATTTATATTATTATCTTCAATATTGAAGTTGGTTTTATTTACATTTATTTGTGTATAATTAAATGTATTTTCTTCATATGGTTGATAATTAATAGAATTGTTGGTATCTGTAATGGTATAATTATAATTATTATCTAAATCTTTGTTAATATATTCTTGATTTTCATTTGAATGAAAATATTTAGAGAGTTCACCAAAATCAAAATTTTTAAAATATGGATAGAGCAAAATACCATAGCACAAATATATAAAACCTATAATTAAAATGACAATTTTATCTTTTTTGGTTATCACTTCCATTTTGTTATATGTTTTTTTTTTTTTTTAAAAAAAAATAATACTTTTTTTAATTTGCTACTTTATAATATTGATTAACCAATGTTAATGTTATATTATTGTTTACTACTTTTTTTTTATTTTGTTTTATTTTATCGTTTAGTATTAGATATTTTCTAGTTTCTTTTTTTATTATTTTTTTTATTAATTTATTTTGAATTTTTGTTTTTTAAAATTATGAATATTTTATAACGTTTTAATATTTTTTTTATTCTTTTATTTTATTTTATTTTATTTTATTTTATTTTATTTTATTTTATTTTATTTTATTTTATTTTATTTTATTTTATTTTATTTTATTTTATTTTATTTTATTTTATTTAAATTTTATTTTTTCAGTGTGTTTATTTTTTATTTTTTCTTATTTTATTTTATGTTTTTAATTATTTTAGAATTTTTTATAAATTTACTTGTTTTTTTATTTTTACATGCAGTTTTTAAAATTTTATATATGTAATTTTGTTATTAAATAAAAGACTTATTTCATTATATTTATTTAATATAAAACTTTATAAACTTATATAAAACTTTATAAACTTTTTTTATAATTTAAAATATAATAAAGTTTTATTTTATTTTATTTTATTTTTTTCTTTTATGTTTTTTTTTTTTTTTTTTTTTTTTAAAGAAGAAAAAAAAAAAAAGAAAGAAAAAAAAAAAAAAGAAAGAAAAAAAAAAGTAGAATAAATATAAATAGTATATTAAAATTTAATTATTGATTTTTACTTTAAGAATAATTAAAAAAAATATTAAATTCTTTAATTAAAAAAATTTTTTTTTATTTTTAATTAATACATATTTATTTATTTATTTATTTATTTATTTATTTATTTATTTATTTATTTATTTATTTATTTATTTATTTTGTAACACATTTTTCAAAAAATAAAATCAGCATACAAGTATTAATTATAATAAATTAGTATATATATTAGAATATAAACGTATATTAAAGTTTCATTAATTAAATTTATTAAATAAAAAAATAAATAAATAAATAAAAAGATTAAATAAATAAAAAAGAATGAACGAAACAACGATTTCTCTTTATTTATTGTTATTCATATTATTACTATATATTACTATTCCTATTACAATTCTTATTATGATTATTTTTAATTCATAACTATATATAGAAAAGCCATCTAAATATATTATATTTTAAATTAATTATTATACTATTAAATAAATAAATAAATATAAAAAAAATGGAAATAATAATCCTAACTATTTTAACTTTTATTTAAAATAAAAAATAAATATTCTTTTTTACTAGATTTATTTATTTATCATTAATAAACTGAATTTTTTATCTTCTTTACTCTATATGTTTTTTTTTTTATATTTATATTTATTATTTTATTATTTTATTATTTTTTTCTTTATTTATTTTCTTTATTTTTTTTTTTAAAAAAAAATATTTTATATTTTAATTATTATATAAAACACGTTTAAATTTTTGTGATATTTTAACACAACTTTCTAATTTAGGTAAAAATATTAACCATTGAAACATTTCCATTGAAACATTTTTCCAAATAAATTAAAATACTAAGAAATTTTTTTTTAAAAATTATTTATTTATTTATTTATTTATTTATTTATTTATTTATTTATTTATTAAATATAAAATAAAATAAAATAAATTGAATTTGAATTTATTTTATTATCTTTATTTTTTATTTTATTATTTTTTATATTTTATTTTATTTTATTTTTAATTTTATTTTATTTTATTTTTAATTTTTTTATTTTGTTCAAAATTAATGATAATCATTATAAAAAAAAATTTATTTTTCTGTTTTTTATTCTTAATGAAATTCACTTTTTTAATAAAGTTTTTTTTTCTATTATTTTTTTTTAATTATTTTATATTTATATAAAAAATTAGCCTTCTTTAATCTATTTAAAATAAAATTTTTTTTTCTATGTTTCATCATTAAATTAAAAAAAAAAAGGATAAAAAGAACACAAAAAAAAAATTCTTGTCTCTTTTTTTTTTTTTTTTTTACAAAATTTTAATTTTAATTTTTTAATTTTAATTTTACTATAAATAAATAAATAAATATATTTTAAATTCTCGGCTTTTTATAAATATAAATAATTATTATTTTAATAATTATATAGTTGAAAAACAAAGAATAAATTTTTATGGCAGTTATGTGCAAATCTAGAATTTTATCTCAAAATCAATTATTATATACAATTATAATAAATAAAAAATACTTTATATAAATTACTTACTATTATTTTATTATAAATAAGCGTTTTTCATTTATAGTTGTTATTATAAAATAATAGTACATCATTTATATATAAAGACTCCATCAAAAAAAAAAAAAAAAAAATGAATAAATAATAAATAATTAATACCTAAAAAGTTTTTTTTTTATTAATCTTAAACCATATAATAACTTTTAATATCTTAAAAAATTTTTTTTTATATTAATATTTTTAATTTTAATAATTAATTATTATAATTATACATTTAGAAATTCTAAAAGGTTTAGATATTTGGTTGTTAAATGTATTAAAATGTAATGTATTAAAATGTAATGTATTAAAATGTAATGTATTAAAATGTAATGTATTAAAATGTAATATATGAGTATGTAATTTATTATTCCAAAAAAATAAATAATAAATAAATATATATATATTTGTAAAAACTCTTTTTTTTTTTTTATAAACATAAAATATGTTATAATAAAGTTTGATATAATTTATTAAAACTAAATTTAAATAACTTTTACTATAGAAAAATAAAAAAATAAAAAGAATACATATGCATTAAATTGTTTCTATTGTTGATTATTAAAAATTTATTTAATTTAATTAATTTATTGTTTTTTTATAAAATTTATTTTCCATATTACATATACAATATATATATACAATATAATATATGGATTATGGATAATACAAAAATTTTAATTTGTGTAACATTAAAGATAAATAAAGGAAAATTTAAGTATATCTTTTCAATAAAATTGGGCTGGGTCATAAACTTCTATTAATCCTTCCTAATTATAATGACAAAATATTCTTTACAGACTACTTTCTGTTTAAGTACAGATGGTTTGGTATTCACTAATATTCGCGACACTTTTCTTTGATTCTATAGTTAAAATAAAATTGGCAAAAAAAAATATAAATATTTAACTACATCTATTATCTAAATTGTTATCGTTGTTGTTGTTATTTTTATTATTGTTATTAAACTTGTATATTGATAAATATTTATTATAAAATCCTTTCAAAAAATAAAATAATATTGAAATACAATATATAAAAATAACGATAAATAAATACAAATGATAATGAATACTTAAGACATTTTATTGAATTTCCCGATAACAATGAACATATAAAATTATATATTATAACCATTTATCCATATGAATATATTAAAGAAGGTGATTACTTTAATAAACACTGTACAACTCGTTATGAAGATATTAGAATCATATTCACATTGAGAATCACATCCAATGTGAATATGATTCTCAATATTTATCTAATAAATGTTTAAATAATCATTGTATATTTAATGATAATAATCCTATAGAACATTGTGATAGTATTTATTCATATAATAAATTTTTAGATAGAAGAACTTCATATATTCATTGTGGTAAACAATATCTTGATTCTTGAAAATAATGAAAAATATATTTCTAAAAAATGTTCAGAAAATAAAATTGTATTTAATGCAACTAGATGGTCCATCTAATATTGAAGGGTTAGAAATGAAAGTTTATGTAGGAAGTACAGTATATGGTATTATATTAAAATTATTATTATTTGTTGTGTGATTAAATGATTTTATAAAAAGTTTAAAAAAAAACAAGTATTTTTTAAAAATAAAATTATAATATAAATAAATATTTATTTATCAAAGGATTTTTTATTATAAATAAATATTAAAAAAAATAAATATTAAAAAAAAATAAAAAATATAAAAATAAAATATATTCTATTTACTCTTTTTATTATATTCTAGCATAATGTAATTTTTCTGACTTACCCTTCTGTAATTTCATTAATTCATTAAATTTTTTATATTGTCTATCATTCTATTGAAAGAGAAAATAATAATTCAATATCACATGGATTATTATTTAATTCCTTGTAAAATAATTTTGTATTTTTCTTCCTTAATTAACCTTATAACGATATCATATTTATATAATTATTGTTAAAAATAATTATTATTTAAATATATTAAAATATTTCAAAATCAATTAACAATTATTTTATATATTACTTAAAATATATATATATATTTATTAAAATATTTATCATATAATGATATAATTGTTATTATTTATTATTATTTATTAATTTCATTCATTTATTCTATATTCATATATATTTTTTTTAGGTTAAAAAAAAATAAATAAATATATTAATATGATTTACAAAGTTTAATTATATACAATAATAATTTACAATAATAATTTACATTATATACATTTACATTTTTATTTAATAAGTATATTTAACTATACTTATTAATAATTTATATTGCGTCATTGATTTTCATTCTAATTTTTTTTGTATTATACTTTGTGTCATTATTTGTGTTATTTTTTTTTTTTTAATTTTCTTTTTAATTTTAGTAATATAATTATTATATTATTTAAATTAAATAATTAATTAAAAATTAACAAAAATATATATATATTCAAATTCTTAAACATATTAAAAAAATAAACATTTTTATATAATTAAATATTATTTCCCTAGTTTTCCTTTTCTTAAAGAATGAATATAAAATGAAAATCACTTAAATAATTAAAATATTCTTTATTTATTTATTATAATAATTAATAGTAAATAATTAAAATATTCTTTATTTATTTATTGTAATAATTAATAGTATAAATAATTAAAATATTTCTATATTTATTTATTGTAATAATTAATAGTAAATAATTAAAATATTCTTTATTTATTTTTTATTTATTGTATAAATAATTAAAATAATTTACTTTTTATTAAGAATCCATCAAACACACAAAAAAATTAATTGTATAATAATGAATAAATAACAAAAAAAAAAAAATAAATAAAACCTAAAAAGTTAATTAGTAATCATAAACTTAAATAATTATAAAAATATTAATATATTAAGACAATTATTTGAATAAAATAAAATAAATGTATTGATTTAATTAATTATATATGTAAGTATTAATTTGATTAAATAATTTTTACAATAAATGTATAAACAAATATATTATACATTTTAGATGTTCTAGATGTTCTAGAATAATTAAAAAAAAAAAAAAAAAGAAAAAAGAATACGTTTAATTATTGGTTCATTAATTAATTATAGATTATTAAATTTTTATTTTTTAATCTATTTTTTTTATATAATTATCTTCATATTACATATTAATATAATACAAATATATAAAATTCAAAAAAAATTATACTTTGTGTAATATTAATAATTATTTATATTATTTAAAAATGAAAAAAAAAAAAGAAAAAATAAAATAAAATAAAATAAAATAAAAAAGTATAAATAGAGTTAAGATAGTTCAAATATTATTTCATATATTATCTCAAAAATAACTGCAAGAACAAAAGATATCCTTTTGTAGAAAATTTAATAATATTTAATTTCTAGTATAACTAATGTTAAATATATTTAATAATTTTCCTGCATTATTAAATATAATTTAGCAAGTTATAATAAAAAAAATTAAACACTTTCAAGTAATAATTATGATTATTTATTTTAAAAAATGAATGTTTCATATCAAGAAGTAATACTTTAAGTTCCTAAAAAATAAATAAGAATAAGTAAGTTCCTAAAAAACAACAAAACTAAGTTCCTAAAGAAATAAATAAGAATAATAAGAACAAGAAAAGTGTTAGATAATGAGAAAAATAAATTTTCATATTACTAATATTATTAAATCAGTTTTAAAATCTAATATTAATATTGATTGAAATATAAAATTAGATATTTAAAACAAATGTTTTCATTTTAATATGTATAATATTTAATTTTATATAATTAATTAATAATGTTTTAATTAATTAATAGTATTATTATATATATTAAACAAACGTTTGGATTAATATTGATGAAATATTATTCTAAATTAAAACAACAAATAAATCCTATAACTAATATTTATAAAAATATTAGTTATTAAAATATATTGATAAATATTTAAAAAAAAATATAAATTTTATTTTATAATTTTTTAGTATATTAAAAATTATTATAAATAATAATAAAAAATTAGTCAATGACAATTTTATTATTGGTAATAATTTAACTATACTTTTTTTAAAATTACATTTATTAATAATTACGTTCAAAAATATCGTTCAAAAATTTCGTTCAAAAATTTCGCTAATTTTATCCTAAATGTAAGACAATGTCATTTCTTAATTTACCTAACTAAAAACTAAAAATTTATCAATATATTTTCAGTTTCAATAAGAAATCATTTATACTATGGATTATAAATTATTTTATAATCTATAATTAAGATATTTTTTTATAATCTATATTTAATAAATAAAATTCTACAATATATATAATTTTATATCAATAAAAAAAAAGATTATAATATTTTATTAAAATATTATAGTCAAAAAAAAAAAAAAAAAAAAAAAAAAAGACCATAAATTTTTTTATATTAATTAGTGTGTTATGTATTTTATTTATATTAATTAGTGTGTTTTATGAAAGTGTAGAAATTTAAAAAGAGAATAAAATAGTTTGTAAAAGATTGATTAGTGGGTATTGTGTTTATATAGGGAAGTTTTTTTTTTTTTGAAAATAATAGTAATATTTTAAATTTTAAATTTTTTTAAAATTTCTGAATTGGTAATGGTGAAAGAAATTAATTAAAATTATTAATAATGGAATTAAAATGTACCTTTGGTAATGGACTATTTTATCATTTTATTATTATTAGCTATTAGAGATTTATAAAATTACATTGAATGTAAATATGGACTATCAAAAGATATACAGGATCTTGCTCTAACTTACCCCTCCTCCCAAATACCAACTGGGGTTCTTTTGGATTATGAGAATAGGGTAAACGGTTTTTCAATTTAATTTCAAGTTTTTATTTTAAAGGTAAATCAACAATTTGAAAAACTTTCTTATCATAATATTGTCTGTTATAAAAAACAAAAAATGTGTATTAATATAATATATATTAAATAATATACAATAAAAAAAAAAAAATAAAAGATAAAAAAAAAAAGAAAAAGAAAATTTATTTTTGATTTTATTGTTGAAATATAATAATTTAATTAATTTATTTTATTTATTTTATTGTTTTTTTTTTTTTTTTTTTTTTTATTTATTTATTTTTTTTTATTTATTTTTTATTTAAGAAAATATATACATAATATTTTTCTTCTTCTTTATCTATAATAATTATTTTTATCTCTAATTCTATAATAAAATATAGTCTAACTAATTCTTCTATTATGATAAAAAAACTTATAGAAAAAAAATTTTTTTTTTTTTTAATGGAAGCCAAAAAAATATCCATCAAAAAACATTATTAATTAATAAATTAATCAATGTAGTTCGACCAAATATTAATATAAATTTTATTTAAAAGGGGATATAAAGATTGTAATTGTCTGTTTGAATTAATAACATAAATCATTAAGTTTATATTATATATACATAAGACATTAAATTAAATACGTAATTTTGTTTTTTTTTAGGAATTAATACTCAATCCAAGATATGAATTGAATTTTGTAATATATATATATATATATTGTTAATTTAATTTAAAAGTTTAACAAGAAAAAAAAAGTTATTACATTAATGTAATTAAAGTTTAAGTTATATAAAGAAGTATTATTTAGCTTTCACTAGTATTATTATTAGTATTATTACTATTATTATTATTATTATTATTATTAATAGTATCATTAGAATTACTGGTATTTGATAGTAACTGAATAATGTTATCTTTAACTTGAGAGTTATTATATGTTGATACTATTTCAAGAATTCTTTTTCTAGCTACACTATCATCAATAATAGTATTTAATATTGAATTATATTCAGTAGGAGATATTAATTCATGATTATTTTCATTATTATCATTATTATTGTTATAGATGGAATCTGATTGATGATTCATTCTTTCTCTAATCACATTATCATACATAATAGTATTTATAAAAT
Organism: Anaeromyces robustus; assembly: GCA_002104895.1. Lineage (NCBI taxonomy): Eukaryota > Fungi > Neocallimastigomycota > Neocallimastigomycetes > Neocallimastigales > Neocallimastigaceae > Anaeromyces > Anaeromyces robustus. The sequence goes on along the minus strand of MCFG01000048.1, from coordinate 141,665 downwards.
CTGTATTAGTATAAGGTGGAAGAATATCGTCATTACCATGATTACTATTACGATTAAGATAAGTATTTATGATATCATTAAAATCATTATCATTATTATTAGAGGATGAATCACAACTTAAAGAATTTTGTTTTAATTCTCTTTTCCCTGAATTCGTTTTAACATTATTCAATTCTGATTCAGTTTGATTATTAATTTGACTATTTCTATTAGGAAGTGAATGAACAGATATTGATATATCATTATTTAAATTTTCTAAATCCTGAGTTTTATTACTATTCTTCTTTTTTTTATTGGAAATAAAGAAAAAAACAGATAAACTACTAAATATAAAGAATAATGGTATGATAAATAGTGAGAAGTAAAAACCACTTTTTTTCATTTTATTCTTTGATGTATTAACAGTTTTAGATAATGGATTTTCATTTTGATTATCAGGGCTTTTTCCACTTTTACGATTTATATCTTTATTACTATTTTTTGATTTTATATTATTTGGTTCTTGATGATTAAATTCATTTTTATTAGTATTAGTATTAGTATTAGTATTAGTATTAGTATTAGTATCAATATTAGTATTAGTATTAGTATTAATATTAGTATTAATATTAGTATTAATATTAGTATTAATATTAGTATTAATATTAGTATTAATATTAGTATTTGTATTAGTATTTATATTAGTATTAGTATTAATATTAGTATTTGTATTAGTATTAATGTTAATATTATTATTAGTATCAGTATTAAAATTAAAGATGGTAAAATTAGTTTTACTCATAGAATTTATATCATCATTTGTTATTTTTTTTATTATATTATTTATTTCAATTGGAGAATTGTCATTTAATGCTGATAATGATGAATTTAATGATTTGGTTTCAGTTTCATTTATTATATTACTATCATTATTAAATTCAGTATAATTTCTAATGATATAACCATATTCAGTAAAACTTTTAACCACAAATCTTTCTTCATAATTTCTACAATGTGAAATTTCACGATATATATCATAAATCTCAGAGATAAATTCAGTTTCAAAATCATTATCATAATCTGTTTCATCACAGTCTAAACTATCTATAAATTTCGTACTAAGACTTCTTATATTATAACATTCTGCAATATCACACAAGTTTTGTTCTAAAGATCTGTAAGCCTCTAAACAAATGATGACTATTTGCCCTTCATAAGTAGTAGCAATCTTATCAAAAGAAGCTTTACATTCTTTAGTGAGATAGTCATAGGTTCGATATTTATTAATTAAACTTCTTAAAATAGGATCATATAAATCAATATTAGGGTCATGTTTATCAATAGCGTATATATCAGTACTTCCACATTTTTGATTATAATTTATTTTCATTTCAGAAAAAACATTTTTTAAATTATCAACTAATTCAATATCTTTTATATTATTTCTACAATCACCATTATATTTAAATGCTTTATCTATTAACACATTAGATATAATTCCACATTTCGGAGTATTACATATATTATTATTTGTAGCACTAGCAGCGTCTATGCAATTCATTATCTCTTGGCCATTTGAAGTAGAAACAAAATTTTTAAATGTCTTCTTACATTTTTGAGATACATCTTTTGAATTTATAGTCATATTTAATAAATGTTTATAATTAATTAAATTATTGATATTTACTTCATTTTCATGTTTATTATAAATATCTTCGTAGGTAAAAATGGTATTTCTGAATAAATCATCATAATAATTATCTAAACTTTTAATTAATTCGAAATCCATTCCATATTCATTACAAGTATTGTGTTGCTCATAAAAATAATTATAAATGTCAATATTCAAATATGCACATTCTTCCAGTTTCTGACTTATTTTGTACTCTTTATTAACATCCAAAACATCTTCATCCTCATTTAAATCTTCTTCCTCCTCATCAAAAACTTCTTCATCCTCTTCTAATTCTTCTATAGCTTCAGGAATATCTTCATCCTCATCTAATTCTTCTTCATCCTCAGGAATCTCTCCAATGACATATTCATATATGCATCTAAAAGTTATTTTTCCTACTGAAGAATCTGCAAAATCATTAAAGGTTTTTCTACATTTTTTTGATATCTTACTTGATTTTATGGAATTATCTAATGTATAAAAATCTTTCGACGAACGTTTTATAAAATCATCGAGATAATCTGCTGAAACAATAATAGTAATATAAGCAAATAAAAAAAAGAATTTGAAAAAGTAAGCCATTTATATATATATATATATAATTTTAAATTTAATTATAGTTTTTTTTATAGTTTTCTTTATTTTATTTTATTTTATATCTTTATATTTTATTTTATTTCATTTTATTTTATTTTTTAGTTATTATTTATTTTATTTTTTTTTTATTATTTATTTCAACATATTTATTATTTTATTTTATTTTATTGTATTTTATTTTATTTTTTATTCTATTATTTATTTTAACATATTTATTATTTTATTTTTTATTTTAGTAAAAGAATTAAAAAAAATTATGGTTTTCTTTATTTAATTTATATATAAGCCAATGTATTGTACAACAAAAAATTAAATATAAAATTATTTTTTTATATGTTAAATAATATAATAAATTATTAAAATAATATTATTAGAAATAAAATTATTATCTTAAACTTTATTATTAAGATTATAATTTTATTATTTCTTTAATAAACATTATTTTATATAATATTTTATTATAGATGTAATATATTGTTCCATTATATAAAAATAATTATCAATATATTTAGATTTAATACATAAAATATAATAAATAAAAATTTAAAAAAAAAATTCATTTCAAAAATCTGAAACACACATGTAATATAAAGAAAAGTATAATAAATTTCTGAAATAATAATAATTTCAGTTTAGGGTACTATTCGTATTTCACACCTCTCTAAATGGTAAAATATAATAAAACAAAAAAAGTAACATCTGAATTAAAAGATAGTATTGGTGTCCACTAAACTTTCCCTTAGGTAATCATCATCATTTCTAGTAAAAGAAGGTGACTCCGAAGGTTCTGTGGTTGAAATAATATAGCGATTCGAAATATTATTATTATGTTTTATAGATTCGACGTCGACGCTCTTGGTCATAAAGTGTGTTAATATATACTGATCAAAAATATAATTTAAAAAGATTTTTTTTAAGTGTGATATATTATTATAAAAAAAAAAAATAAAAATAAAAATAAAAATAAAAATAAAATAAATAAATAAAATAAATAAACTTATATTATTATTAATAGGATATTTCAGTTTTTTTTTTCTTTTATATTTTTTATTTTTTATTTAAAAAATATATTTATCATACATTTTTTTGTTCTTTATCTATAATATTTTTTTGTCTCTAATTATATAATAAAATTTAGTCTAAGTAATTCTTCTATTATGATAAAAAGATTTATAAAAAGTTTTTTTTTTTTTTTAAATAAGATTTTAATTAAGTATTTCATCATTTTTTTTTTAACGGTAGCCAAAAAAATATTTATTTAATGGATATTTAAAAATATCCATTAAAAAACATTATTAATGAATTAATTAATCAGTGTGTAGTTCGACCAATTATTAATATAAATTTCATTTAAAAGGGGATATAAAGATTGTAATTGTCTGTTTGAATTAATAATATAAATCATTAAATTTATAATATATATAAATAAGACATTAAATTAAATACGTAATTTTTTTTTTTTTTTTAGGAATTAATATTAAATCCAAGGATAGAGGTATCAAATTTATTTTTTTTTAGGAATTAATACTAAATCCAAAATGTATATTGAATTTTGTAACATAATATATATATATATATATATATATATATTTATTGTTAAACTTTAACAAGAAAAAAAAAAGCAATTATTTTAATGTAATAAAGCTTTTAAATTAAATTAAATTATATAAAAAAGTATTATTTAGTTTTCACTAGTATTATTATTAGCATTATTGTTATTATTATTATTATTATTATTATTATTATTATTATTACTATTATTATTAATAGTATCATTAGAATTACTGGTATTTGATAGTAATTGAATAATGTTATCTTTAACTTGAGAGTTATTATATGTTGATACTATTTCAAGAATTTTTTTCTAGCAACACTATCATCAATAATAGTATTTAATATTGAATTATATTCAGTAGGAGATATTAATTCATGATTATTTTCATTATTATTATTATTATTGTTATAGATGGAATCTGATTGATGATTCATTCTTTCTCTAATCACAGTATCATACATAATAGTATTTATAAAATCTGTATTAGTATAAGGTGGAAGAATATCTTCATTACCATGATTACTATTACGATTAAGATAAGTATTTATGATATCATTAGAATCATTATTATTATTATTAGAGGATGAATCACAACTTAAAGAATTTTGTTTTAATTCTCTTTCCCCTGAATTCGTTTTAACATTATTCAATTCTGATTCAGTTTGATTATTAATTTGACTATTTCTATTAGGAAGTGAATGAATAGATATTGATATATCATTATTTAAATTTTCTAAATCCTGAGTTTTATTATTATTCTTCTTTTTTTTATTGGAAATAAAGAAAAAAACAGATAAACTACTAAATATAAAGAATAATGGTATGATAAATAGTGAGAAGTAAAAACCACTTTTTTTCATTTTATTCTTTGATTTATTAACAGTTTTAGATAATGGATTTTCAGTTTAATTATCAGGGCTTTTTCCACTCTTACGATTTATATCTTTATTATTATTTTTTGATTTTATATTAATTGGTTCTTGGTGATTAAATGCATTTTTATTAGTATTAGTATTATTATTAATATTATTATTAATATTAGTATTAGTATTAGTATTAGTATTAATATTAGTATTAGTATTAGTATTAGTATTAATATTAATATTAGTATTATTATTAGTATTTGTATTAGTATTAGTGTTAATATTAGTATTAGTATCAGTATTAAAATTAAAGATGGTAGAATTCGTTTTACTCATAGAATTTATATCATCATTTGTTATTTTTTTTATTATATTATTTATTTCAATTGGAGAATTGTCATTTAATGCTGATAATGATGAATTTAATGATTTGGTTTCAGTTTCATTTATTATATTACTGTCATTATTAAATTCAGTATAATTTCTAATGATATAACCATATTCAGTAAAACTTTTAACCACATATCTTTCTTGATAATTTCTACAATGTGCAATTTCACGATATATTTCATAAATCTCAGAGATAAATTCAGTTTCAAAATCATTATCATAATCTGTTTCATCACAGTCTAAACTATTTTTAAACTTCATACTAAGACTTCTTATATTATAACATTCTGCAATATTACACAAGTTTTGTTCTAAAGAATTGCCAGCCTCTAAACAAATGATGACTATTTGCCATTCATAAGTAGTAGCAATCTTATCAAAAGAAGCTTTACATTCTTTAGTGAGATAGTTTGAGCTTCGATATCTTTTAATTAAATTTCTTAAAATAGGGTCATATAAATCAATATTAGGGTCATGTTTTTCAACAGCAAATATATCAGTATTTCCACATTTTTGATTATAATTTATTTTCATTTCAGAAAAAACATTTCTTAAATTATCAACTAATTCAATATCTTTTATATTATTTCTACAATCACCATTATATTCAAATGCTTTAGTTATTAACACATTAGATATAATTCCACATTTCGGAGTATTACATATATTATTATTTGTAGCACTAGCAGCGTCTATGCAATTCATTATCTCTTGGCCATTTGAAGTAGAAACAAAATTTTTAAATGTCTTCTTACATTTTTGAGATACATCTTTTGAATTTATAGTCATATTTAATAAATGTTTATAATTAATTAAATTATTGTCATTTATTTCATTTTCATGTTTATTATAAATATCTTCATATGTCAAAATGATATTTCTGAACATATCATCACAATAATTATTTAAATTTTTAATTAATTCAAAATCCATTCCATATTTATTACAAGTATTGTGTTGCTCATAAAAATAATTATAAATGTCAATATTCAAATATGCACATTCTTCCAGTTTCTGACTTATTTTGTACTCTTTATTAACATCCAAAACATCTTCATCCTCATTTAAATCTTCTTCCTCCTCATCAAAAACTTCTTCATCCTCTTCTAATTCTTCTATAGCTTCAGGAATATCTTCATCCTCATCTAATTCTTCTTCATCCTCAGGAATCTCTCCAATGACATATTCATATATGCATCTAAAAGTTATTTTTCCTACTGAAGAATCTGCAAAATCATTAAAGGTTTTTCTACATTTTTTTGATATCTTACTTGATTTTATGGAATTATCTAATGTATAAAAATCTTTCGACGAACGTTTTATAAAATCATCGAGATAATCTGCTGAAACAATAATAGTAATATAAGCAAATAAAAAAAAGAATTTGAAAAAGTAAGCCATTTTTATATATATATAATTTAAAATTTAATTATAGTTTTTTTTATATTTTTCTTTATTTTATTTTATTGCTTTCTATTTTATTTTATTTCATTTTATTTTATTTCATTTTATTTTATTTTTTAGTTATTATTTATTATATTTTTTATTTTATTATTTATTTCAACATATTTATTATTTTATTTTATTTTATTTTATTTTATTTTATTGTATTTTATTTTATTTTTTATTCTATTATTTATTTTAACATATTTATTATTTTATTTTATTCTATTTTATTTTATTTTTTATTTTTTATTTAATTCATTTCATTTTTATTTTAGTAAAAAAAAAAAAAAATATGGTTTTCTTTATTTAATTTATACATAAGCCAATGAATTGTATAACAAAAAATTAAATATATAATTATTTTTTAATATATTAAGTAATATAATAAATTATTAAAATAATATTATTAGAAATAAAATTATTATCTTAAACTTTATTATTAAGATTATAATTTTATTATTTCTTTAATAAATATTATTTTATATAATATTTTATCATAGATGTAATATATTGTTACATTATATAAAAATAATTATTAATATATTTAGATTTAATACATAAAATATAATAAATAAAAATTTAAAAAAAATTTCATTTCAAAAATCTGAAACACACATGTAATATAAAGAAAAGTATAATAAATTTCTGAAATAATAATAATTTCAGTTTAGGGTACTATTCGTATTTCACTCCTCTCTAAATGGTAAAATATAATAAAACAAAAAAGTAACATCTGAATTAAAGATAGTATTGGTGTCCACTAAACTTTCCCTTAGGTAATCATCATCATTTCTAGTAAAAGAAGGTGACTCCGAAGGTTCTGTGGTTGAAATAAATAAAATAAATTAACTTATATTATTATTAATAGGATATTTCAGTTTTTCTTTTTTTTTTATATTTTTTATTTTTTATTTAAAAAATATATTTATCATACATTTTTTTGTTCTTTATCTATAATATTTTTTTGTCTCTAATTATATAATAAAATCTAGTCTAAGTAATTCTTTTATTATGATAAAAAAATTTATACAAAGTATTTTTTTTTTTAAATAAGATTTTAATTAAGTATTTCATCTTTTTTTTTTTTTTTTTTTTTTTTTAATGGAAGTCAATAAATAGTTATTTAAAAATATCCATTAAAAAGCATTAACAATAAATAAATTAATCATTGTAGTTCGACTAATTATTAATATAAATTTCATTTAAAAGGGGATATAAAGATTGTATTTGTTTGTTTGAATTAATAACATAATTCATTTAATTATTAATTCAAATAAACAATTTATTATATACATAAGACATTAAATTAAATAAGTAAATATTTTTTAGGAATTAATACTAAATCCAAGGATATAGAGATATCAAATTTATTTTTTTTTTAGGAATTAATACTAAATCCAAAATGTATATTGAATTTTGTAACATAATATATATATATATATATATATATATTTATTGTTAAAACTTTAACAAGAAAAAAAAAGTTATTACATTAATGTAATTAAACTTTTAAATTAAATTAAGTTATATAAAAAAGTATTATTTAGTTTTCATTAGTATTATTACTATTATTATTACTAGTATTATTATTACTATTATTATTATTAGTATTATTATTAGTATTATTATTAGTATTATTATTACTACTGTTATTACTATTATTATTACTATTATTATTACTATTATTATTATTAATAGTATCATTAGAATTACTGGTATTTGATAGTAATTGAATAATGTTATCTTTAACTTGAGAGTTATTATATGTTGATACTATTTCAAGAATTCTTTTTCTAGCGACACTATCATCAATAATAGTATTTAATATTGAATTATATTCAGTAGGAAATATTAATTCATGATTATTTTCATTATTATTATTATTATTGTTATAGATGGAATCTGATTGATGATTCATTCTTTCTCTAATCACATTATCATAAATAATAGTATTTATAAAATCTGTATTAGTATAAGGTGGAAGAATATCTTTATTACCATGATTACTATTACGATTAAGATAAGTATTTATGATATCATTAGAATCATTATTATTATTATTAGAGGATGAATCACAACTTAAAGAATTTTGTTTTAATTCTCTTTTCCCTGAATTCGTTTTAACATTATTCAATTCTGATTCAGTTTGATTATTAATTTGACTATTTCTATTAGGTAGTGAATGAATAGATATTGATATATTATTATTTAAATTTTCTAAATCCTGAGTTTTATTACTATTCTTCTTTTTTTTATTGGAAATAAAGAAAAAAACAGATAAACTACTAAATATAAATAATAATGGTATGATAAATAGTGAGAAGTAAAAACCACTTTTTTTCATTTTATTCTTTGATTTATTAACAGTTTTAGATAATGGGCTTTTTCCACTCTTACGATTTATATCTTTATTAATATTTTTTGATTTTATATTATTTGGTTCTTGATGATTAAATGCATTTTTATTAGTATTAGTATTATTATTAATATTAGTATTAATATTAGTATTAATATTAGTATTTGTATTAGTATTAGTGTTAATATTAGTATTAGTATCAGTATTAAAATTAAAGATGGTAGAATTAGTTTTACTCATAGAATTTATATCATCATTTGTTATTTTTTTTATTATATTATTTATTTCAATTGGAGAATTGTCATTTAATGCTGATAATGATGAATTTAATGATTTGGTTTCAGTTTCATTTATTATATTACTATCATTATTAAATTTAATAAAATTTTTAATGTTAGGATCATATTCAGTAATACTTTTAATCACATATCTCTCTTGATGATTTAAACAATGATTAATTTGATTATATATTTCACCAAAATCAAAGACAAATTCAGCTTCAAAATCATTATCATAATCTGTTTTATCACAGTTAAAACTATTTGCAAATTTTCTATGAATTTCTTTTACATCATAACATTCTGCAATCCTACACAAGTCTTGCTCTTCATTAAAGCAAGCCTCTAAACAAATGATGCCTACTTGCCCTTCATAAGTAGTAGCAACCTTATCAAAAGAAGCTTTACATTCTTTAGTGAGATAGTCATAGGTTCGATATTTATTAATTAAACTTCTTAAAATAGGGTCATATAAATCAATACTAGGGTCATATTTATCAACAACAAGTATATCAGTACTTCCACATTTTTGATTATAACTTATTTTCACTTCAGAAAAAAGATTAATTAAATCATCGATTAATTCTTCATCTTTTTCATTATTTGCGCAAGCACCTTTATATTTATCAAATGCTTTAGATATTAATACATCAGATAAAATTCCACACATTGGAGTATTACATATATTATTATTTGTAGCACCAGCAGCGTCTATGCATTTCATTATTTCTTTGCCATTTGAAGAGGAAACAAAATTTTCAAATGTCTTCTTACATTTTTGAGATATATCTTTTGACTTTATAGTCATATTTAATGAATGTTTATAATTAATTAAATTATTGGCATTTATTTCATTGTCATGTTTAATAATAATATCTTGGTCATCAGGATTGTAATTATTGAATATATTTTCATAATTTTTATCTAATTGAATAATTAATTGTATATCCATTCCATATTCATTACAAGTATTGTGTTGCTCAAAAAAATAATTAAAAATGTCAATATTCAAATATGCACATTCTTCCAGTTTACGACTTTTTTTATTTTCATTATTAGTACCAAAAACTTCTTCATCCTCATTTAAAACTTCTTCATCCTCATTTAAAACTTCTTCATCTTCATTTAAAACTTCTTCATCCTCATCTAAAACTTCTTCATCCTCATCTAAAACTTCCATAGCTTCAGGAATATCTTCATCCTCATATAATTTAAAGACATATTTATTTATGCATCTAAAAGTTATTTTTCCTACTGAAGAATCAGCAAATTCATTAAAGGTTTCTCTACATTTTTTTGATATTTTACCTGATCTTATTTCATCATTAGGTCCAGAAGAAAGATTTATAAAATCATCGACGTGATCTGCTGAAACAATAATGGTAATATAAGCAAATAAAAAAAATAATTTTAAAAAGTAATCCATTTTAATATATATAATTAAAAAATTAATTATAATTTTTATTATATCTTTATTTTTTTTTATTTTATTTTATTTTTTAATTTTATTATTTATTTTAACTCATTTATTATTTTATTTTATTTTTTATTTTAATATTTATTTCAATTCATTTATTTTATATATTATTATATAATATATTTCAATTTAATTTATTATTTTATTTTTATTTATTTCATTTCATTTCATTTCATTTCATTTTTATTTCAGTAAAAGAAAAAATAAAAATTGTGGTTTTCTTTATTTAATTTATAATAAATCAATAAATCAATAATGAATTATTTAAAAAAAATTATATATAAAATTATATTTTTATATATTAAATAATATAAATTATTTATAATATTATTAGAAATAAAGTTTAAAATAATGATTTTATTTCTTTAATACATTGTAATATATTTTTATATAATATATTTAATTATAAATGTTACATTATATAAAAATAATATATTATAATGTAGTACAAAGTTTTATTGAGACAAAGAAATTCTATCATTCTATCTTTTATATTTTTTAATAAACTTATCATGTGTTGTCACATGAATTTTTATCAGAATTATATTCCCAATGCCTTTATCATTTTTGTGTAGACGTCCTTAGTATATTAATATATTTTATATTTGTACTTAAATCTTAAGATTAGCTTAATAACAGGTCCAATCTACAAGCCTCACATACTAACAGTGGTTATCAAAGAAACAGCCTAATAATAGAGAGCCTGTACACCATATTATTAGGACTTCTTCAACCCCAATTATACTATTATTATTATTTTATGAAGCTTGAGTAACTTTGCCTCAAATAATTAATCTGAAACAATTACGGTACATTACTGAACCAGAATCCTTATGTATATTAAGAATATACCTCAACAACCAAGCATATTCTTAGCATACATGAGACTGAATATTAAAATTTCATTTCAATTTCATAATTTCATATAAAAAGTTAAGATTCTCATTACGTCTTTAAAAATTAATGTTAATATAATATAACAAATAATCAAAAAATAATTATAAGGATTATCAATTTGAAAAATTTAATTTAATATACTACAGCATTTATACAACTCAACTAGAATAAAAAAAAATAATTAAATATATTTAAAAATATATAATAAAGTTAAAAGAAAAAAAAAAAGAAAGAAACACAATCAAAGACTCAAATCTAAATAAGTAAATGAAATAATAAAAAATTTAGTTTTTTGAATAAAAGTTATTGAAGAAATGATAACTGAAGAAAATTTGAAAAAAACCATAATTGCCAATTGTATTAAGTTAAGGTAATACGACATATGAAAATATATAAAGAAAAAAATAAATACACCAAAAAAGATATTCCTAAAATGAGATAAAACTCGATGAATTAAAAAAAAAAAAAAAATAATATCAATGCTTATTACTCATATTTTCATAATTGAAAACATAAATGAAATAATAAAATAGATTGAGAAAACAATGACTATTTGTTTAATTTAATAACAATAAATTTAATATAGATATATTAAATATCCTGTTTAAACAGTGATAAACTGTAATAAATGTTGTGATATTACCATCGATGCACAATAACATAAGAAATAAGAAAAAAAAGATCATAAAAAGTAAAGAAATAATAAGTAAAGTAATAAATTATTATGAAGTAAATAATATAAAACATAAATAAACGAAGAAGAAAAACAATTAAATATTTTTAAATATAATGAATTTTTGTCACAAAACCAATGCTTTTTAATGATAGAAATTACAATTATTACAGCAATCAAAAAAAAAAAAAAAGAATGAAAAATCCAAAATATGTATCACTATAAAACGAGAAAAAGAATAAATAAGTAAAAAGAATCTTCTGAATCGTGTTATGTAAAGAATAAATATGAAGAAGAAGAAAGAATAAAAAAGAAGAAGAAAAAGAAGAAGAAAATATATATAAATTATTATGAAGAATACAAAAGCAATAATAAATAACAAAATAATAATTCTAACCTTTTACCGAGTTGACAACGAAACATAAGAAACTAAATATAATAACGATAATAAGAAAAAAGTAATTTCTGAATTAAAAATAGTGTTGGTGTCCACTAAACTCTCCCTTAAGTAATCGTAATCATTTCTAATAAAAGGAAAAAACTCTGAAAGTCTGATAGTTGAAATGATATTATTATAATATTTTTATACTTTAGAATATTATATATTTTATGGACTACATTCACTCTATAAATTCAAATTAACAAAGAAGTCTTAAAAATTAATTAATAAATAATAATAATAATAATAATAATAATATATATATATATATATATATTACTTTTATTATTATTAAAAATTTATTTACTTATTTATTAATTTTATTTTATTTTATTTATTTAATAAATATATAATTTTATTATTATTATTATTTTTTTATTATTATTATTTTTTTTATTTTATTTTATTTACTTTTTTTTTTGTATTTAACTAATTTTTTAATTTCTATTTTTTTTTTTAATTGTATTTTTTTTTAATTTGTATTTTATTATTTTTTATTTCTATTTTTTTATTTCTATTTTACTATATCATTTTTCTAAAAGAAATATAATTTACTATATATTTTTTTTTCTAAAAGAAATATAAATATATAAAATTTGTTTTTTTGTTGTATTTTACTATATATATAATTTTTTTTCTAATCCAATAATTAATATAAATCATTTAGTTTATATATATATATTTCTATATAACTTTTCTAAATTTTCTTTTTTTTTATTTTATATTTAAAAATATTTAGATAATTTTTTTTTCATTTCTTTTTTTTTTTTTTTGTTTTTTTTTTTTGTTTTTTTGTTTTTTTTTGTTTTTTTTTATGATATTATTATATTATTATTATTTTTTTTATCATTTTATGATTTTAATTTAATTCTTATCTGGGTTACATTGGTAGTAATATTCATTAATTTTTTGACAATTGTAGTTTCTTTCACAACATGGGAGCATTTCATCGAAACCTTTACCACCACATTGTTTATAATATTTAGTACATTTTTTGTCTGATGATGGAGTTGGTGATAGTGGGGAAGAAGAGGTAACAGTAGTAGTAATAGTTTTAGTTTTACGAGTAGTAGTAACTTAATCATTTCTAATACCACATAATTTTCCATTTTCAAAACTGAATTGTTCATTTTCACTAAGTGAAAAGTAAACTTTTGGATTACTTTCTTCACAACATCTGTAACCATATTGAATAGACCAACATCCATCAATTCCTGTTTCATAATTTTCCAAAATACACTCAATACCATCTTCCTTACCCCATTTATATTCATTAGTTTCATTATAAACTTTATATCTTTCTTCTGGGGAAGGATTATTTTCCTTACATATATATGGTTTAAATGTAGTATTTTTCTTCATAATCATTTGTTCAAATTTATATAAACATAATTGATTTTCCCAATTAAAACCATATAACTTTAAAGTATCATCCATTTTATCCATTTTATAAAGATATTCTTTATTACTACCATCACAACATGGTAAACCAGTATTTCTACAACCTCCTGCATATTCTCTTGGATATACACATGTTTTACCATTAATTCCAGTACTATATAAGACATCTTTTTCTTCACCAGTTTCTATTCTAATTTTACCAATATCTTTAATTTCAAGTAGAAGTTCATAAAATCTGCCATATTCGAAAGCTTTTTCAACAGTTGATCGAGATAAATCACAACAACTATAGAAGGTATTAGCACATTTTTTTTTTTTGCTTGATTGATGATAATATACAGGAAATACCATTTTCTTTACCATAATAGTAAAGTTCATCAGTATATTCAATTTTATAGGCAGTTTTACATGCTCTTTTTCTAAAAACACAAATTTCACCATTACTTTCTTTACCATATTGATTATCATATCTATCAGTACCAATAGTTTCCTTAACATTATTACTACAACAGTTGTAACCGGTTTTATTACATCCTTCATTTTTATTTTCTTTTAAAATACATTGAACACCATTTTTAATACCATAAAGATATTTATCGTCTTTAAATTCAACAGTAAATGTATCTTCAGAACAAGGTTTATTGGAATTTTCAATATAACATTCTCCTTCATTTTCAACACCCCAGAGTTCATCATCAATATAAGTATATGCATATCTGTTTGTAGATTTACAGTATGGATAACCGCGATGTGTTTTTTCTTTAATAGATTCATTATTTTCATATTTATTATTATCAGATATAAAACACCATTTATCATTTTCTAAACCCCATTTACCATCTTCATCTGTATGTCGAACATCATTGGTAGATTTACAGTATGGATAACCGCGATATGTTTTTTCTTTATTAGATTCATTATATTCATTATTTTCATATATTATACACCAATTACCATTTTCAAAACCCCATTTACCATCTTTATCTCTATATTTAACATCATTGGTAGATTTACAAGCTGGAGAAGTATTTATAGTATTTACAGATATTACACACCATTCATCATTTTCATAACCCCATTTACCAAGTTCATCTTCATATTTAACATCGGCAGATTCACAATATGGATAACGATTTTTATATTTTCCATTACTAGCTATAACACTGTTCAATACTACAATATATATTTATTTATAAAAAAAAAAAGAATTAATGATAAAGTAAAGTAAATATATTAATAATTAATTGAATAATAATAATAAAAAAAAAAGCATTTAAATAATTTTATGACTTAAAGAAAATAAAAAAAAATAAATAAATAAGTATTATTAAATTTTATCATACTTAATAATAATATTGAAGCTTCTTTTACGCTGAATCTTGTTTTCATTTTTAATTTATTTTAATTATATTTATTTTATTTTTTTTTTTTTGTATTATTAATATTATTTTTTTTTTTTATTATTTTTTTTATATTATTAATATTTTTTTTTAACTTTCATTAAAAGGAGAATTTTTGAGTTATTTATATTTTTTTTCAAATAAAAAAAAAATTGATAATAAAAATTTTTTTTTTTTTGCTTCTATAGTTTTTTTTTCTTTTCTTTGATCAAATAATAAAACAATATTATAATTATTAATCAACTATACATAAAGAATATATTATTATTATTGTTATTTTTATTTAATACGATTAAATTTTTTTTTTTTTAAAAAAAAATCCTATATAAATATTATGGTTTTGTACTACCTAGCACTAATTTATATATATATATATATCTAAAACTTTTGATTATATATATAAAAGAAAAAATTGAATTCGTATATTCGTTTATTCTATTTTTTCTTAATAAAAAGAAATGATGATCATGATTATATATATAATTAAATAAAAAGGAAAAATAATAATAATTAAGAAACAAGAAAAAAAAATATTAACTTTTTTTTCAGTTAATTCATTTTAATTTTTAACTATAAAGGTGTACATTTTATTATATGTCATTGATTTAGTGAAAGTATCACTATAAAATTATAAAGTGTATGATTTTTTTTTTTTTTTTGATTTTTTTTTGATGATGTAGTATAAGTAATAAAGAAATAATAATAAATAATAATTCAAATAATAATATTATAATATTATAATATATAATATTATTGTTATTATTTAAATTCTTTTAATATAAAATTATAATATAATATATGTAAATATATATATAAATATAAATATTTAATTCATAGCAATATATTATTTTTTTGTTTTTTATTTGTTTTATAATTAATATTATTACTTATTTTTTTTGTTTAACTTCAAAAAAGAATATAAACGAAAAGAAAAAAAATAAATCAAACAAAATTATAAAAATAAAATATATATTAGAATTCATATTTAATTTATATATTTATATATTATAAAGAAAGAAAAGAAAAAGAAAAAAAAAAAAAATTTTTTTTTCCATTACATAAAAATTGACAAATAGTACAAATCTAATATATGAAATAGTTTTACACAATTGATAATTAAAATTTTAACAAAAATGTAAAAAAAAAAAAGGTAAAAAGAAAAAAAAAATAAATATGATAAAAAGTGATAAAAAAATATAAAAAAGAAACGAATTATAATAATGATAAAAAAAAAGAGAGAGCGTATAATTCTAAAATTAATAATAATAATAATAATAATAATAATAATAATAATAATAATAGTTAATAATAATAATAATAATAATAATAATAATAAAGGTTTTTATACTCTCATATCATATCATTATATATATATTATTTAATAATTTATAATAAAAATTCATTCATTTTATTCATTCTTTTTTTTTTGAAGTATATATTTATGAATTTTTAAATTATGACTAATATCTTTAAATAGTAAACATAAATTTACATAAGGATTAATTTATTAAAAAAAATAGAATAAAACTAATTT
Source organism: Anaeromyces robustus (assembly GCA_002104895.1). Classification (NCBI taxonomy): domain Eukaryota; kingdom Fungi; phylum Neocallimastigomycota; class Neocallimastigomycetes; order Neocallimastigales; family Neocallimastigaceae; genus Anaeromyces; species Anaeromyces robustus. Next base: position 124,705 of record MCFG01000048.1, on the reverse strand, counting down.
GAAACAAAAAACCATCCAATATAATTATTTAATATTAAATATTTTTCTTTTTTCTTTTTTCTTTTTTTTTTTTTTTTCCTTGTAAAAAAATTTAATAATAAATTAACTTTTTTTTTTTTTTTTTTGATGTAACATAACAATAAAAATTTTAAAAATACTATAAAACATTCTTTTTTTCTATTTCTTGATAAAAAAAACTAAAATAACTAATTCAATAAAAAATATTATTATTATTATTATTATTATTATTATTATTATTATTATTATTATTATTATTATTATTATTTCAATTTTTTATTTTTAATAATAGTAATGCCAAGTTTCAGAAAACTTCAAGGGAATATAAGACACATTAATCCATTATTGTTTTAAAAATTATTTGTGAAAGCAAAAATCGTAAATAAAAATTGACTGAAATAAAAACTAAATGGATTAGTAAAAAAAAGTAAGAATAATTACTTTATCTATCTATATATATATTTTTTAGAACTTGAAATATTAATAATATTATATATATATATTGAAAAACCTTATAGTTTTTAGCTTTTTCATACCATCCTTTATAAAACCTTTAATTTCATAATATAGTATTTTTTCTTATGAATTTTTTTTTATGTTTTAATATATTTCAATATCATTTTTTAATATATATAATATTTATATTTAATAATAAAAATATTTATAAAAATAATATTCAATAATTCAATAAAAAAAAATTTATATATAATAAAATTTTCTATTAAATCTTAAAAGTTAAATAATCATGTTATCACTCTAAGGTAGATAAAAAATATTATTTAATAGAAAGTTCTTTTTTTCTTTTCTTTTTTTTTTTTTAATAGTTAAATCGTTATTAAAAGTTTTTCTTTTTCTTTTTTTTCCATATGAATGGTATAAAATAATAATAGTAATAGCGATAACAATAATAACTTCAACAACAATAATAAATTGGATAATTATTTTTTAATTGGTTATTAAAGATTTATATAATTTTTTTTTTATATATTAATAAACTTTTTTTTAAAAAAAAAATAGTTGAAGTATAATATATAAATTAACCAACATTTTACTCAGATGTGTAACGTAACATAATTCACTATAATAATTGTTACATGTTAAATACATATAAATAACAAATAAATATAATAAAGTTTTTATTTTAATTTATTTATTTTTATTTTTATTTTTATTTTCATTTTTTTATTTTTATTGATTTATATTAATTTATTGATATTAATATTAAAAAAAATTTTTTTTTAAGGATGTTTTTTCTTTTTTCTTTTTTTTTTTTTTTTTTTTTTTTTAAAAAAAAAAAACTTAAAACAACAAACCAATTATAATATCATTGATTTTCTTTTTCTTTTTCTTTTTCTTTTTTTTGTCAAAGTTTTACATATAAATAAAACTCATAATAATAAAAAATTTATAGAATATTCTATATTTATTCAAAAAAAAAAGTTTTTTTTTTCCTTTTACTTTTTTTTTTTTTTCTTTTAATCAAGTAGAATTTTACACAAACTATTTATAATATTATGATTATAATAGAAAATTTCTTTTCTCCATCATCTAATATTTTTATTCTATATTAATTAATACTAAAGTAAAGCTAAAGCAATAATTACTTTTAATTAACATTTTAATTATATATATCATTAATATTTATATAAATAATTAAACAAAATATATATAGATAAATATAATTTATTAAAAAACTTATTATATATTGAAAAGTTATTATTAATTATTAAATAAATATTATAAATTTTTTCTTATTTTTTATTCATTATTAATTTTAATTTTTTTAATTTCAAATTAATCATAAAATAATTTTTTTTATATAGTGGATACTATAATAAATTTTTATATAATAATATAATAAAATAAAATAAAATAAAATAAAATAAAATAAAATAAAATAAAATAAAATAAAATAAAATAAAATAAAAAAAAAGCTGAAAATGCACAACATTGTATATATTTGTATATATAAAATTCTCTTAATAAATTTAAATATTAGTTTCATAAATAAATTACAATTACAAGTGTTTTTTAATCTTAAATAAAACATTAATTGTAACATATCTATTATGTATTATATATTATATATTATATAAGTAAATAGAAAAAAAGAAAAGGCTTAAACATCAAAATGAAAATTTTTATTTTTAAGATTATCATATAAAACAAAAAATTTTTTTATATATTAGAATAAAAAAAATTTTTTTTTTATAATTTATTAAAATTTTTTTATGAAAGATTTTAATATATCTTTAATATTATATTACAAATATATTGTTATTGTGTAACATCTAATAATATAGATTATATGTTACACAATTTTTATAATAATGAAAATAAAAATACAAGGGTTGATTATTTATAAAAAACTCTAAAACTAGGATAAAAAAAATCTATAAATAAAAGGAGAATAATAATATAATAATTATTATTTATATAATAAATAATATGTTAATAACTATGAATTATAATATTTTATGATATATATATAAATATATATTATAATTTTTTTTATTGTTATTGATATTTCTTTTACTAATGAATATCATTATCATATAACATAATAATTATTAATATTTATTTATTTATTTATTTATTTATTACTTTATTTATTTATATAATACTTTTTAACTTTTAAAATATATATAAGTTATAAAAAAAATATAGAAAATAGAATAAAGACATATGATATATATATATATATATATAAACAATTTTTTATTAATAATATTTTACTTTTATATATTTATTTATATATTTGTTTATATATTTATTTTTTTAATATGCTTTTTTTTTTATTCTATTAATTATTTTTAATTCTTATATATAGAAATATATTTAATATTTTAATTATAGATATATATTTTATTGAAAGAAAAGTTATTTTTCTTCCTTTTTTTTATAATTATTTCTATTTTATATATTATTATATGTTTTTATTTCTATTTTATAAATTATTATATATTTTTTTATTTTTATTTTTATTTTTATTATTTTTATTATTTCTATGATATTTATTTATTTATTTATTTATTTATTTATTAATTTATTTTTTTGAAAATGAAATGAATTTTAATTAAATAAATAAAAAATAATTATTGTTATAATTATTATTTATTACATGAAGTTTTTTTTTTTTAAAAAAAAAAAAAAACAAATTAATTTAAGATACCACATAATACCCCATTTTCAAAACCAAATCTTTCAGTTGAACTGAAAGAATATTCAACATTGACGTTTTTAGATTTACAACAGTCATAGCCATATTCTTTAGCCCAACATTTATTTGGATTAAATAAACATAATTTATTATTTTCCTTACCAAAATTTCTATATTCACCAGAACTAGTTTTTACCTTTTTAACAACTTTAGTAGTTTCTTTACAACAAGGTAAACCAGTTCCATTACAACCAATTATTTCTTCAAAGATACAAATTTGTCCATTTTTATCTTTACCATATAAATTTCCATAATCATCATAATTAATTATATCAGTAGTTTTAGTAGTATCACAACAATTATAAAAAGTGTTACGACATCCACTTGTAGTAAATGAGTTTAAAATACATGGTTTATTTCCATTTGAACCATAATAATTATTATTATCTGTACTTTTAATTAAATATGATGATTTAGGACAATTTTGTGGATAAAAATCAAATATACAAATTTCATTATTATCATTTTTACCATAGAAATTATTAAAAGCATCACTTTCTATGACTGTATTGGTTTCTTGAAGATCACAGCATTTATAACCATATCCTTTACATCCATCGTTTGGTTTTATATCTGTAATAATACAAAATTTTCCATCTTCTTTACTATATAAATTATCATTATCTTTTTCTACAATTACAAATTTAGCATGACAATTTGGTATTTCATAATAGTAACACCAATCATCATTTTCTACACCCCATAAATATCCTTCCTCAATTTTATACTTGTCACTTGGTGATAATGAACATTTTGGATATTCAATATCATAAGTGTTATCCTTTTCTAGTTGTCGAATAATACACCAATCATCTGTATAACCCCATACAAATCCATCATCTCTTGAATATTCATTTTCATCTGGACATATTTTATATTGATTAAAATATGGATGCATTTTATGTGGTTCAATATAACACCATTTCTTCATTTCAACTCCCCAAGCATCACCATTTTCGTCTATTTCCATCGTTATAGGTGTATCTGATTTACAATATAAATAATCTTTATATACACTATTTTTTAATAAACACCATTTACCATTTTCAAAACCCCAACTACCAATATCATCACGATATTCAACTTTAGTAGTAGATGTACAAAAAGAATAACGATTCATAAATCCTTCTTTATCATTATTAGATGATACTAATTTTAATGCTTTTTTTTTTTTAAAATAAAATGTATAATTAAATATATATATTAATATCTATTATTTAAATTCAATTATTATTGAATTATAATAATTTATAATAATAATAATAATAATAATAATAATAATAATAATAATAATAATAATAATTTATAATAATGATTTATAGTAATAATAATATTAATAATAATTATATACCTATTAAAAAAATTGAAAGGTTCTTTAAATACATTTTCATTTTTTATAATATTCTTTTTATATATTTATTTTAATACTTTTTATTTTATTTATTTTATTAGTTATTTGTTTAATTTTTATTATTTTTATTATAATTAATTCTTAATATTTATGAAAATAATTTTTTTTATTTTATTTTTATATTTTTTTTTAATTTTTATTATTTTATTTTTTTTTTTTTATTTTTTTATTTTTAATTTTTTTTTTTTTAAAAAAAAAAATAAAATATACATATCTTTATATTTATATAATTTTTATATTTTTTGTTTATTAATATTATAATATCATATTTTTTTTTTTTAGTTTTTTTTTTAAAAAAATTTAGTCCAATTGAATTTAATTTAATATATCATTATATATTAGATTATAATTTAATATATAGTGTTTTATTTCTCAATAATTTATTAAAAAAAAAAAAGTTTGTAATTAATATTTAATATTTAATATTTAATAATAGTAAAGCATTATTAAAAGGGATATAAAAATTAAAAAAGAAAATCTTATTAGAAATAAAAAAAAAATGAAAAAATAATAAAAAAATCCATCAAAGAACAAAAAAGATTAACTTTGGATATTTTAAAACAATTAAAATCTTTTAACAATTATTTTTTTTTTTTACATTATAGATTTATATATATATGTTTTTTTTAATATTTTTTTTTATTCTTTTAATGATTATTTATTTTTTTTTTACAATTAAATTATATATAAATATATATAAAAATATTAACAATAATATATATCTAAAAATTATTATATAACATATATATATTTAGAATAATATTATTTTTAATAATATAAAATATAATTATATAATAAAATAATAGAATAATAAAAATAATAATAAAAAATAATAAAATATTATGAAATATTAATTTTTTATAAACTAATCATTAACATTTGAGATTGAATAATATTTAATGTAAGAATGTTTTTTTATTTTTATTTTTCTTTTTTATTTGGTATTTTAGAAGTATTTTTTTTACTTGTAAACTTTAAAATAAAATTAAAAAATTATTTTTTTTTATTATCTTTAATCCTAAATCTTTTTCAAGTAGTACAAAAAAAATATATATTAAATTATAGATTTTGTGTTTTTGTGTTACCATGGATAATCATTTAGGAAAGATTTAAAATAATATTAACTATTAAATATTATTATTATTATTATTATTATTATTATTTTTTTTTTAAAAAATAATTTAGGGGAAAATGGATCAGAGTTTGTAATCGTTACTCATGCTCATAATATCATTAAATTAGAATTTTCTATTATAATAAAACATTGAATATAAATGAAAGAAATAAATGATTTATAAACTGTTAGTAGGGATTTATTAGTTATCAGTAAGGAAATTAACCTTATATATATATAGATATAAGAAATAAAATCATATTTCATATTTATCAAAATGAATAATATTATCAATATAAAGTTAAGTATTTAAATTAATATTTATGATTTAAAGTTTCAATATTAATAATAAACAAAATAAATAATAATTACTTTTATAGTTATGTTATAAGTTTATATTTACAATATTAGTAAATTATTATTTAAAATATTTTATATTTTTATATTTATATTTATATGTACATTATTATTACATTATAATTACATTATAATAAATAAAAGATAAAAAAAAAAAATACAGAATATTTCAGTATGAATATTTTATAACTAAATATGGATAATTTTTTTTTTTTTTTTTACTCTTTCAAACGTTTTGTTTTATCTAAATCAATTTACCTTTTTAGTAAATTAATTTATAATTTTTAAATATTACTAAATCTTAATAATTATAAATAATTAAAAAATCACAAAAATAAAAAAAAAATAAAAAAAATTTTTTTTTTAAAAATTTCATTAAATTTCGTTTCTTATTATACAGAAAAAAAGAAAAAGAAAAAAAAATAGAATATCATGTTTTATATATATTTATTTTTATATAAAGAAAAGCTTACTAATAATTATTTACTTTATTAATAATAAAAGATTATTTTATATGAATATTATGTAGCATTTAAGATTTATATAAATGTTAAAAATAAAAATAAAAAATAAAAAATAAAATAAATAACAAAAAAATACTTGAAAAAAAAAAAAAAAGTAAAAAGAAAAAAAAAAAAACTATAAATAATAAGATATTATAAAATTTAAGATTATTAAAAAAGAAAATAGATATATAAATATTTTTTTTAAAAAAAATTAAATAACTACTGTTTTTAAAATAATTTTTATTTTTTATTTTTATTTTATTTTTATTTTTATTTTAGATTTTGTTTTTATTTTAAATTTTTATTATACTTATATATTAAGATTTTTTTTATTCATTTTGTTATTTTTTAAAAAAAAAGGATAATATTTTTATAAAATATTTTAAAAAAAAAATATAAAATTTCATATATTATAATATATTGAAAATGTTATTAAGTATATCTTTTTTTTTCATTTGATAAATATTATATATATATATATTTCTTTATTTTTTATAATAAAAAATTATATAATGATAAATAAATAAATAAAAAAAATTATTTATAAAATATTTATATAATTGTATATATTCATAATTTAATTATTTTTAATTGTTTTTTTAATTTTTTTATTTATTTTTTTATTTTTTTTATTTTTATTTTTATTTTTATTCTTAATGATAATGAGTAATTGGATAACATTGATGATAATTTTTATTTTTAGTTTCACAATAATAACCAGTTTCACAACAAGTTGGGGAATTTGGATAATTAATACCACCACATGGCTCATAAGCATGAGCACATCGAGTATTATTTGTTGGGGATGATTTTTTAGTTGTAGTAGTGGTAATAGTAGTTGTTTTTGTTTTAGTTTCTTCTTTTTTTTCAAAACAAGAATAAGGTATAGAACAATATTCACCATTTTCAATACCTAATTGTATTTTATCTTGTATGGCAACTAATTTACAGGTATTTTTACAACAATTATATAAGAATTTACCACCTTCACATAATTGAATATCATTTATAGCACAATATTTATTATGTTCCATACCATATAAATGATTATTATTATTATTATTATTATTATTATTATTATTATTATTATTATTATTATTATTATTATTTTCATTTACTTCATCATTTTCTATAACTTTAGTTTTAGATAATTTACAACAAGGTAAATCTTCATGATTTTCTGACCAACATTTAATTTCAAAGGTATATAAACACCAAGCATTATTTTCTAATGCCCAATCTCCATCTTTATCGGATAAAATAATTTTACTTGTTTTATTAGAACAACAAGGATATGATAAACCACGACATTTTTTTTCTTTCTTTTTATCTTTCATAATACACCATTTTCCTAATTCTATACTCCATAATCCGGTGGAATCTACAGCTTCAATATTGGTATTATAAGAAGAACAACATTTAAAATTATATTCACCACATGTACTTTCTGTAGATTCTTCCATTGGTTTTATAAAACACCATTCATGATCTTCTAATCCTAAAGCATTACCTGTTACATCAATAACTTTCATTTCTGGATTTTCAGAAGTACATTTTTTATAGCCAGATTTCATATAATTATAATCATACTTAATGGGATCAGGTCTTTCTACACTAAATCTATTTAAATATTCTGTACCAAAACTACAATTAATATTATTAAGACGACAAGAATTTCTAAATCTATCAATAATCCATTCTTTTATACCATGAATAACAGTATCTTTAATAGCTGATTCATTTAAATAAATAGGTGTATATTCTGAATTAGCTAAGAAATCATCATAACTAAAATGATCTTCACGATATTGAATTTTTCTTTTAAATACCCCTGGTAAATGATTCGATTCATCGTAAGTACGATCTACCTTTACATAAGGATCAATAAAGTTTCTAAGTTTATCAGCATGAGAAAATAATAATTTTGGATTAAAAACTTTTATCATAACTTCACGAATTAAATCTTTAACTTCTTGATTATCTTTTTTATTTAATTCAAGAATATCAAAAAGAGTATTATTATATTTAACTCCATTAATTTTAAAATTGAATTCTTGATTATAGGAAAAGTAATTATAAAATGAATAACTAGGATCATACGTAAAATATTCACCAAAGGTATTATCAAAATCATAAAGTAAAGGAATCCATTTATTATTTCCATTAGTTTTATCATGATATAAATAAAGGAAAACATTATGACGATAATTAACATGATCCCATGCAGCTATTAAATATTTAACTACTTGCCATTTTATAAAAGTTTTAGTATCAAAAAATTCTTCTAATTCATCTCTTGTTTTAACTTTTTCTAAACGTTGAATAAATGTTTTAAATTCTGTATCTGTTTCACGATTATCTTCATCATCATTAACACAATTAAAAAAAGTACTATTACCATATTTTTTATCACAAGTATATAAATTTTTTGATGATTCATCTCCAAAATTTTGTTTTACCCAATTAGCTTTAAAAGCATCTCTCATAAGATAAAATCCCATATATTTTCCATTAATATAAAGTTTAGCATAATTAGCTGAAAGTGTTGGTAAATCAAGAGCATTACATATATCATAAGAAAGTTTATCTCTAAGTAAAGATGGATCCATAGATTCAGCACGTAAACGAATTTGTCTTCTTCCATATAAATCAGATTTTTTATCAAGTTTAATATTATAACCTTGTTTACCAAATTTTCTAGTACTTTTACCACCAATTGAGAAAGTCACAGAAGAAAATTCTTTTACATCTCTGTGTATGTATGTGTATATGTGTATGTGTATATGTGTATGTATGTGTGTGTACGTGTGTGTTTATGTGTATGTGTATGTGTGTGTTTATGTGTATGTGTACGTGTGTGTTTATGTGTATGTGTGTGTTCATGTAGGATATATATATATTTTAAATAATTAAATTATTAATTAATTAAATAAATAAAATAAAAATTTAAATATTATATTTTATTATTATTAGTTTTTATTAATTAGTATTAATATTATAAAAATTTATATTTTATTAATTACAATTTTAATATTTTTATTATTATATATTTTTTTATTTTTTTTTTATTAATTATATTATAATATTTTTATGATATCATTATTAATTGAAAAAATAAATAAATAAATGGATAAATTAAAAAAAAAAAACTATTTACCCTTCGAGTTCAAAAGTAAGTTTAGCCTTTTTAACTTTATAATCATAACTTTCTTTATCATCACTAGGTAATTTTATTAAATTATGAATAGATAAAAATTTTTCAAGAGGTTCATCAGTATATCTAGTAACTATTCTTTCAAATTGAGATAAAGTAATATTTTTATTTTTAATAATTTCTAAATCATTATACATAAGATGACTTTTATTAATTAATTTATAATCAAATGCTTTTTCCATAACATCATTAAGATTAACCCATGGTGTAGTATAACAATCATCATTTCTAGTATAATTTCTTCCATCCATATCTTCTTCACATTGAACTTTTAAAAATAATTTTTTATAATCATCATCATTAATAGTTATTTTAAAAGATGGGACTGAATAATCTGTTTTTTGAAAAAGTTCAGCTCTTGTATCATTTTCAAAAAAATCATCTTTAGCTAAAGCACTACTAGCAACTATAAAATAAAATAATATATATATATATATTAATAGTAATATATACATGTAGAGATATAAAAAAATTAATAATATGAATAATAATGAAAAAATTATTATATAATACATATAAAATCTTTAATAATAAATATTTCATTATAATAATAGTAATAATAATAAAATTTGATATATACTTGAAAAAATAAAGGAAATAATTTTTATATTTAATTTCATTTTTGGTTTGATATTAAATATTATATATATTTATATTATTTAATAGTATTAATTTAAATTATATTTTTATTATATTTTTATTTTATTTTTATTTTATTTTTTTATTTTATTTTTTATTTTGGTTTTATTTTTGTTTTTATTTTATTTTATATTTTATGTTATATTTTATTTTATATTTTGATATATTATTTGATATTTTATTTGATATTTTATTTGATATTTTATTTTATATTTTATTTCATATTTTATTTTATTTTATTTTATTTTTATTTTATTTTTATTTTATTTTTATTTTATTTTTATTTTATTTTTATTTTTATTTTTATTTTATTTTATTTTTTATTCAATATTTAATTATAACTAATATTAGTCGTTTTTTTTATCTATACTAATTATAATAACACCTAATAATAGTTATAACTAATATTATTTTTTGTTTTTTTAATTTTTTTTTTTTTTAAAAAAAAATAATAAATTTAAGGAGAATATTATTCTTTTATATTAAATAAAATATTATTAATAAAAAAAAATTTATCCATTAAATATTATAAATTTCTATTTTGATAATACTCTTATAAATAAAAAAAATAAAAAAAAAAAATAAATTAAATTAAAAATATTATATATTTGATTATTATTTTATTATTTTATTATTTTATGTTTATTATTTTATTTCTTTATTTATTAATTAATTTTTATTCTTATTTTGTTTAATTTTTTTTTTTTTCTCTATTTTTTCCATTACATAAAAAAAAAACTTAAAAATCAAATCATTTTATCTACTGAATTGTACATAAACAGTTTATTTAATCATTTGTGTAACTTTAAAAGAAAAAATTTAATAAATTTGTGGCCATAGAAAATATTAAAAATTTATTAAACAGAAAAAGAAAAAAAAAATTTTTTTTTTTAATAATATATAATAAATAATAATATATAAATTATATAAAAATTATAGATCAATATATAATAATAAATATATAATAGTAATAATAGTAATAATAATATTATTATTATTAGGAGAAAAAATTCTTTTTTTTTTTTTTTTTTTCTAAATTAATAAATATAAATATAAATATAAATATAAATAATTACATAATAATAAATGATTTAATATTTTCAATTTTAGATTATTCTTTTAATTATTAATAGTAAAAAAAAACAAATAAAATAATAATTAAACTTTTTTACACAAAATAATTGTAATTAAAACAAAAAAAACTGTCAATGTATATACAAAATAATTGTAATTAAAACAAAAAAAACTGTCAATGTATTATTAATCTATTTAATCATATTTCTTAAAAGTATTAACCTTTTTTTTTTATAATAATATTTTCCTTTTCTTTTTTTTTTTTTTAATAATATTTTCCTTTTCTTTTTTTTTTTTTTAATAATATTTTCCTTTTCTTTTTTTTTTTTTTTTTAGTAGATCTAATAATAGTAATGATTCTTATCATATTAAAAAAATTTTTTTAGACAAAAGGAAGAGAATATCATATTAAAATATCATGCTATTTAAAATTTTAATATAATATATATTCATATGTTTTATAATAGATATATATATAATATTGTTTTAAAGTTTTTTTTTTTTTTTTTTCAAGATATATTTATATACATTAATGTATCATTTAAAATTAAAGATTATTTTTATTAATTTCTTTTATTTTAATTTTTATTATTTATTATTATTAATTATTAATTATTATTATGACTATTATTAATTATTATTTATTATTTATTTATTTATTTATTTATTTATTTATTTATTATTATTTAGTATTTTTTTATTTTATTTTTTTATTTTATTTCTTATATATTTTTATTTTAATAATTATGATTTATGATTTATTTATTTTTAATTTTTTTTAATTGGATTATTTTATATTCTTATATAGAAAAGAAAATCCTTATAATAAATGATATAATTATGAATAATTATTTTTTTTTGATATATTTTATATATATATAATATTAAAAAAAAAAAAAACTGTATTAGTTTAGTTTATTTATACTACTAATATCATTTCTTTTATAGATAATTATATATTAAAATATATTATATATTATATATTATAATATTATATATATATATATAAAACTTTTTTTTTCCTTTTTACTCAATAAAAAAGAAAAAAAAAAGAAAAGTAAATATTAAAAATAAAAATAAAAAAAAGGTTAAAAATGAAATTAATTATATATATAATATTTTCTTTGATAGATTATTAATATATATTTATAAATATATATTATAAATATATATAATAATTAATGTAAAAATATATATATGATGAATAATTATTTAATGTATTTTTTTTTTTTTTTTCATTTTTTAATTATATGAATCATGATAAATTTATTAAATAATGATAATTAATTATTTAATAGATATAATATTTTTTTTTTTTTTCATTATTTAATAATTATCATAGTGAATAATTATAAATCAATAAAATTTTTAATTTAATTCTTCATCATGAAAATGTGTAATTGGATAACATTGATGATAATATTCATTTCTAGTTTCACAATAATAGCCAGTTTCACAACAAGTTGGGGAATTTGGATAATTAATACCACCACATGGTTCATAAGCACGAGCACATTGATTTTCATTATTTTCAGAACAAGAATATGGAATAGAACATAAATGACCATCTTCTTCACCAAAATTTTTATTATTTTCAGTTTTAACTATAGTACATGTTTTTTTACAACAACTATATAATAATCCACCACTTGGACAAAGTTGAATATCATTTATACCACATTTTTGATTATATTCAATACCAAAAACATTCTTACCATCAGGTGATTTAAATCTATTATCAACTTTAGTACCTCTTAATTTACAACATGGAACATTAAGTTCAGTACTCCAACATGTTGGTTCGAAATCATAAAGACACCATTCATTATTTTCATAAGCCCAATCTCCTTTACTATCAGTATAGATTACCTTACTATTTTTATTACGACAACATGGATATTCTGTACCACGACAAAAATCATTATCTTTTTCTGGTATTTCTTTTTCTGGTATTTCTTTTTCTGGTATTTCTTTTTCTGGTTTTTCTGGGTCATAAATTTCATCTCTACTAATATTTTTAGTAAAATCTTCAGGAAGAAGACACCAATCTCCACCTTCTATACTCCAATAACCAGTTTCATCAACAAAATGAATATCTACAACATAGGATGAACAACAATTATATTTAGTACCACGACAATATTTAACTATATCTTCTTCTTCTTTATTAAGAAAACACCAGTCATTGTCTTCCCAACCTAATTCATTACCATATTTATCAGTACCTTTAATTTTTTTAACCTTGGAAGAACAACATTTTAATCCAGAACCTTTACAATTATTTTCATATTTAATAGGTTCAGGGGATTGGTTTTCACTATAATTGTCTTCCAAATATTTTGAAGCAAAACTACAATTAAGTCCATTCTTGATACAAGCATATTTAAATCTTTCAATAATCCATCCTTTAATACCATAAACTACAGCATTTTGAATAGTATATTGATTAATTATAATATTGGTAAATTCGGTATTAACTAAGAAATCTTTATAAGTATAATTATCTTCTACATATTGAGTTGCTCTTTCAAATCTACCTGGAAGTTTACCTTCTTCATCACGAGTACGATCTAATTTAATATATGGATCTAAAAAGTTTTTAAGTTTATCAACACGTGGAAGTAAAATATCAGGATTAAAAACTTTAATCATAACTTCTCTAATTAAACGTTTAACATCTTTATTTTTATCATTAAGTTTAAGAATCTTAAATAATTGATTACTATATTTTTCACCATGAAGAGTGTATTCTAATTCTTGATTATAATAAAAATATTCATTGAAAGAAAGATCTGTTATATAAGAGAAATAAGCACCAAAAGTATTATCAAAATCATAAAGTAAAGGAATCCATTTGTCATTTCCATTAGTTTTATCATGATATAAATAAAGGTAAATATTATGAGCGTAATTTACATGATCCCAAGCACCAAGTAAATATTTAACAACTTGCCATTTTGTAAAAGTTTCAACATCGAAAAATTCTTTTAATTCATCTACAGTAGTAGTATTAGCTAAACGATCTTGAAATTCTTTAAAATCTGTATCATTTTCACGAAGATCTTCATCATCATTAATACAGTTAAAGAATGAACTACTACCGTAAGAACGATCACAAGTATATAAATATTTTGTAGAATCATCACCAAAACGTTGTTTTATCCAACTAGTTTTAAAAGCATCTCTCATAACATAAAATCCCATATATTTTCCATTAATATAAAGTTCAGCGTAATTAGAAGAAAGAGTTGGTAAATCAAGTACATTACATACATCATATGATAATTTATCTCTAAGGAAAGAAGGATCCATTAAATCGGCACGTAAACGAATTTGTTTTCTACCAAATAAATCAGCTTTTTTACCAAGTTTAATATTATAACCTTGTTTACCAAATTTTCTAGTACCTTTACCACCAAGTGAAAATTTAACAGAATATTCACTGACATTACTATAATTTTTATTTATTTATATAAATAAATAAATAAATAAATAAATAAAGATAGGTTAATATTATATAATTTTTTTTTAAATGAAAAAAAATTAAATATTATTTTATTATTTTAGTTAAGAAAAAAAATTAAAATTTACCCATCAAGTTCAAAGGTAAGTTTAGCATCATTAACTTGATAATCATTAGTCTTATCTGATGGAATACTTATAAGATTATGATAAGATAAATATTCACCAAAAGGTTCTTTAATATATTTTGTAACAATACTTTCTAATTCAGTTAAAGTAATATTTTCATTTTTAATAATTTTTAAATCTGTTTCAGTAACTATGGTTTTATTAATATAACCATATTTTAAAGATTTTTCAGCAACTTCATGAAGATTAACCCATGGAGCAGTATAACAATCATCATTTCTAACAAAAGATCTTTTATTCATATCTTTTTCACATTGTAATTTTAAAAATAATTTTTTATAATCTTCATCACTTATTTCTATTTTAAATTTTGGTACTATAAAATCAGTTTTTTTGAAAAGTTCAGCTCTTGTATCATTTTCATAAAAATCATCTCTGTCACTGGCAAAGACAGTAGCGACAACTATATATATATATATATATATATAAAACAACAAATAATTAATATATATATTATTATAAAATTATAAAAATAAAATATTATTTAAATCTAAATTTAGAAAGAAAGATATAGACTTACATAAAGAAATAAAAGATATTATTTTAATATTTAGTTTCATTTTTATTATTTTATTTTTTATATTTTATTTTATTTTTATTTTATTTTATTTTATTTTATTTTTTATATTTTATTTTATTTTTATTTTATTTTATTTTATTTTATTTTAATTTTTTATTATATTTTATTTTTATTTTTTAATTTTTATTTTATGCTATTATTTTTAATTTTTAATTTTTAAATTTAAATTTTTATTTTTTATTTTTTTAATTTTTATATTTTTAATTTTTAATTTTTATTTTTTTTTTATTTTATTTTTTTTTTTTTTTTTTTTTTTAATTTTAAAATATAAAGGTATATATAAATTAGTTATTTTATAATATATAACTAATTATAGTATAACTAAATATTTTTTTATTATATTTTAATTTTATTTTTTAAAATATAAAATAAAAAGGAATATCTTCTTTTATATACTTTTTTTTATTATTATTTTTTATCATATTAACATCATAATAAATAATTAATACATATAACAGAAAAAATAATTTTTTTTTTTTTATTTTTAAACTTATTTTTCTTTTTTCTTTTTGATAAATATTAAAATGATTTATTTGTGTATTTTAATTCTTTCAAAATATATTAACTTGTGTAACCAAAAGAAAATAAATCTTTTTTTTTTTTTTTTTTGTGATTTTGAACAACATAGAAAAAGAATTTTTTTTTTTTTATTTGTAAATTAAAAATCTAAATTAATATAATTTTTTTTTTTTTTTAATTTATTTATATTTTTATTTATTTATTTACTTTATTCATTTATTAAGGTTTTATAATTATATAATTATATTATTATTTTATATATAATAATAATAATAAAAGTATAATATAATTATATATTAAATTTTTTTTTCTATTTAAATATAAATAAATAAAAAAAATTGTTAATAATATAATCAAGGGTTAATTAATCTTTTTTTTTTTTTTTTTCTGAAATAATATTATATTTTTTTCTATATTTTTTTGATATACTTCTATTTTTACCAAAAAATAAGACTTTATAATATTAAATGTAAAACAACATTTTAGTTTAGTTTAATAAATATTTAAATTTTCCAATATCAATTTTTTTTTTTTAAATACAGTATTTTATCATCAAATTTAATAATAAAAAATGTTTTTTATTTTTAGTGAAATGAAATATAATGTGGATAATAAATATTATTAAAAGATTAAAAATAATTATATATATACATATTATATACATATTATATACATATTGTACTTTTATATTTATTATTTATAATTTTAATACTTATTAAACTTTTATATAATTATTATAATTATTTTTTAATAAATATTAAACTTTTATATAATTATTATAATTATTTTTTTTTTATTTATATTAATATCATATCATATATAAATATCATATAAATTTTTGTAAAATATTTTTATTTTTGATATTAGAATAATATAGAACATCATTTTATTGAATATTCTAAAATTCTTTTTATTTTTATTTTTTTTTTTTTTTTTTCTATTGTTTTAAAAAATTTTGATGTATCAGGAATAAAATTTTATGTTAGAAAAAAGAAAAAATTTTTCATACATAATATAAAAAAAAAGAATAAAAGAAAATACTATTTTATATTAAATAAAAAAAATATTCTTATATTATTATAATAAAGAAAATAATATAATAATTATAATTTATTATATTATTATAAGATGATATTTTTTGTATTATTAGAAAGAAAAATAGAAAATGGAATAATGTGAAAATAAAGGAATAGAATTTTTAATTTTCTTTTTTTTTCCTATTTTTATGGTGTTATTTTTATAATGTTACACAAACCTGATATTTTCCTTTTACGTCATACTTTGTTTACAACTAAATTCTATATAATAATGAAAAAAGAATTTTACAACTGAATTTTATATAATAATGAAAAAAAATAACTTTTAATATATCTATTTTTTTTAATTATATTATATTTAGAAAAAGAGAGAATTTTATTAATACAATAGTAATTTAAAAGAAGAGAAATAATTAATAATTAATTATTATAATAATACTAATAATAATAATAATAATAATTATAAATGAAAGAAAAAGTTATAATAAGAAAATTAACTATTCTATTATAATTTCATAAACAAATAAAATATATTATTATTATTATTATTATAAAATAAGTATAATTTACTTTATGGAATTAACTAATCAATCGTATTAGTTAATTCCAATAAAGTAAATATTAAATACAGTTTTAATGGTATTAAAATAATTATATAAATCTATTTAGATTATTATTTTTTATTTTATTTTTTTCTATTTTTATTTTTATTTTTATTTGTATTTTATTTTATTTTATTTTTATTTTTCTTTATTTTTCTTTATTTATTTATTATTTTAATTTTTTTTATTTTATTATATTTATATCTATTATCTATAATATTTATTATAATAATTTTTTATTTTATATATTATTTAATTTTTTTTTTTTTAATTTATATAATTAGTTATAAATTTTTATAATTGTTTTTATTTTGTTAATTGTTATATATAAACAAGTTAAATTTAATTCATAATAATATAAAAAGAAGTTTTATATTTTAAAATATACAATTATATATTTTTGAATACATATTATTCATTATAATTTTTTTTTTCTATAAAATAATAATGTTTAAAAATTTTAGAATTTATATAATTAAATATAATTTATAATAAAATATAATATATATATTTTTTTATAAAAAGAATTTATATATATTTTAAAAAAAGAATAATTATTGAAATAATTATGTTAATTAATATATATATATATGAATATTTTGATAATTATAATTATAATTATTATTATTATTATTTTAGTTAAATATGACTAAAATGACTCTATCATTCTATTTTTTTTTTGTCATATTAACCTTTTTTTTTTTTTTTTTTATTATTTTAATATTTTAATATTATAAAATATTGTTTTTTGTTAATATTGTTAATTTTTCTTTTTTTTTCTTTTCTTTTATTGTAATTATTTTTTTTTATATTAATTATTTTAAATATTTTCTAATTTATTGACCAATTGGAGTACATTGATAATAATCAATATTATTTTTCTTACAATAAAAACCTGCTTCACAACAACTTGGTGCATCTGGGAAACGGTTACCACCACATGGGTAATATCCTTTAGCACAAGTAGTATTAGTTGGGTTAGTTGATTTTGTAGTGGTAAATGTCTTTTTTGTAGTAGATGATTTTTTAGTAGTAGAAGACTTTTTAGTGGTAGTAGAGGTCTTTTTAGTAGAAGTCTTTTTAGTAGTAGTAGAAGTCTTTTTAGTAGTAGTAGAAGTCTTTTTAGTAGTAGTAGAAGTTTTTGGTGAATTATCTGGGACACATATATGATAGAATGGTTGAGTATTTGAACAAACGTAACCTTTAACACAACATTTTGGTGATGATGACTTTGGATTATCACTACAACGTTGGAAAGCATTAGCACATTTTTCATTAGTTGGAGATGGTTTATTAGTAGTAGTAGTAGTGGTGGTGGTAGTAGTAGTAGTGGTAGTAGTTGGTTTTGGCTTAGGTGTAGTAGTAGTAGTAGTAGAAGTTGGTTTTGGTTTAGTTATGGTAGTAGTAGTAAGAGTAGTAGTAGTTGTTTTTGTATTAACTTCATTTTCTGGTTTACATTGGTAGTAACTTGGATAAGTTTTGTCACATGCAAAACCTGGTGTACAACAATTTGGAGCATCTGGGAAATCATATCCTCCACATACACCCCATGGTAAGGCACATCCTGATTCATTTGTTGGAGAAGATGATTTAGTAGTAGTAGTAGTTGTAGTAGTAGTGGTGGTAGTAGTAGTTGTTGGTTTTGGTTTAGTTATGGTAGAAATAGAGGTAGTACTAGTAGTAGTTGGTTTTGGTTTTGTAGTAGTAGTAGTCGTAGTGGTAGTAGTAATTGGTTTTGGTTTTGTAGTAGTAGTAGTAGTGGTAGTGGTAGTAGTAATTGGTTTTGGTTTTGTAGTAGTAGTGGTAGTAGTTGTGGTAGTAGTTGGTTTTGGTTTTGTAGTAGTAGTAGTAGTGGTGGTGGTGGTAGTAGTCTTAGCAATAGATTCTGGTACACAAATAGAAATTCTTGTATTAATAACATCACAAACATAACCTTCTACACAACATGGAGAAGCATTTTTATAATCATTACCTCCACATGGTTGGAAAGCTTTAGTTAAAACAGTACATTCTGAAGTTGGTTCAGCAGCAGCTGAAGTTTCGGAAGTGGTAGTAGTTGTAGTTGTAGTTGTAGTAGTTGGTTTTGGTTTAGTTGTAGTAGTAGTAGTAGTTGGCTTTGATTCAGTAGTAGTAGTTGTAGTAGTAGTTGGTTTTGGTTTTGGTTCAGTAGTAGTAGTAGTAGTAGTAGTAGTAGTAGTAGTAGTTGTTTTTGGTTCAGTAGTAGTAGTAGTAGTAGTAGTAGTAGTAGTAGTAGTTGGTTTTGGTTCAGTAGTGGTAGTAGTAGTAGTAGTAGTTGGCTTTGATTCAGTAGTAGTAGTAGTTGGTTTTGGTTCAGTAGTGGTAGTAGTTGTTATTGTGGTGGTAGTAGTAGTAGTGGTGGTAGTAGTAGTAGTGGTTATTTCAATGGGTTCAGTAGAAGTTTCAATGGGTTCAATAATAGTAGTAGTTTCTTCTGTATCATCATCAATAGTAGTAATATTATTATTTTCTTCATAACAAGAATAAGGTATAGAACACCATTCCCCATTTTCAATATTCCAATAATCCGAGGAATCTTCAAGATAAACTTTACAAGTATTTTTACAACATTTATAAAGATCACCACTTTTACAAAGTTGAAGATCCACAATACCACATTTTTTATTATTTTCTATACCGTATTTTTTACCAGTTAATTTAGAAACATAAGAAACTTTAGTTTTTTTATCTTGACAACATGGATAACCTTCAGCAGATGACCAACAAGAATCCGTAATTTCTTCTTCTGTTTTATTAATAAGACACCAACTATTATTTTCTATACCCCATGGACCAACATTAGTATAATAAACTAATTGAGTATCCGGATAAACACAACATTCATAATCAGAATCTAAACAACCGGTATTTTTTTCTTCATGAGTAATAGTATCCACAGTATAATTTAATTCTCCTAAATATTCCTTAGCGTAGGAACAATCTAATTTATAAGTTTCACAAGTAAATCTAAATCTTTCAATAATCCATTGTTTTAAACCAAGTACAGTAGATTCTTCAATAACTTCATCAGCACGTAAATGTTTTTTAAGAGTAATATTGGTATAATCGGAATTTTTTTGGAAATCTTCATAAGTGAAATAATCTTCAATTCTAATAAAAGTTCTTGGAATTCTACCTGGACGATTACCATTTTCATCAGGAGTACGATCTTCTTTCATATAAGGATCAATAAATTTTTTTAATTCATCAATACGTGGAACTAAAATTTTTGGATTAAATACTTTTCTCATAAATTCATCCATATATTTAATAACATCTTTATTGGCATCCTCTTTTAAATCAAGAATTTCAAAAATAGGATTACTACTTTCATAAATTAAATCTTTAAAAGTTTTTTTAGGATGCATATAATTATAACCTCCAAAATCATTATCAAAATCATAAAGTAATGGAATCCAAATATCTTTATTTTTAGAAACATCATGTAACATATACATAAATTTATTATGACCAGCGACTGGATGATCCCAAGAACCTAATAAGAATTTAAGAGCTTGCCATTTTAAAAAGATTTCAACATCAAAAAATTCTTCTAATTCTTTTCTAGTTTTAGTTTTAGCTAAACGATCTTGGAATTTTTTAAAATCTTCATCAGTATTAACAAGATCATCATCATCATTATGACAATTAAAGAAAGGATCACCACCAAAACCATCACAACTATATAAATGTTTAGTTGATTTTTCACCAAAAGTAGCTTCAATCCATTGAGATTTATAAGCATCTCTCATTAAATAAAAACCCATAAATCTTTTATTGAAATAAACTTTAACGAAATTAGAAGATAAAGATGGTAATCCAAGAATATTACAAATATCATAAGCTATTTTTTCTCTAAGGAAAGAAGGATCAACGGCTTCAGAACGTATACGAAGTTGTTTTCTATCATATAATTTACCTTTTTTAACTTTAATATTATAACCTAATTTTTCATATCTTTTTGTAGATCTTCCACCAACACTAATTTTAATAGTTGGTATTTCAGTAACTTCACTATATATATTTAAACGAAAAAAAAAAAAATAAATAAATAAAATAAATAAATAAAATATATATATATAATAAAAATATTAATATTATTAATATTATTATTATTATAAAAATTATTATAAAAAATGATTTTTTAATTAATTAATTAATTAATGATTGATATATTATTTATTATAAATAATTTTTATTCTAATAAAAAGTTTTTTTTTCATTTAAATTTATTTTTTTATTTTTTTTTTTTTTACCCTTCAATATCAAAAGTTAAACCAGCACTTTCAGTTTCAAATTCTGGAATATAAACTAAAGCATAATTGGTATTGAAAAGACTTTCTAAAGTATAATTAGAATAAGTTGTAATGATACGTTCTAAATCATTAAGAGTAACATTAACATTATCATTCTTAACTAATTCAAGATCTTTTTCATTAAGTAAAGTAGAATCAATGATATTACGTCTAAAAATTTTTTGAAGAGCATATTTATGATCAACCCAAGGTGCATTATAACATTTTTCATTTCTTTTAGCTAATCTAATATTCATATCACGTTCACATTGATAGATTAAAAAGAATTTTTCATAATCTTCTTCACTAAAATTAACGGTAAGTTTTGGTACTACAAAATCAGTTTTTTCAAAAAGATTAGCTCTAGTAACATTACCAAAGAATTTATCTTCAGCAAAAATTCGTCCTGCGACTAAATTATAATTATATATATGAATAAATATAATATTATATAATTAATTAATTATATTTTTTAAAATTTATATCAAATTATTTATATATATATATATATATTAATAATATTAATAATAAATAATTTTATAATTATTTTTTATTAAATATATTAATATATAAAAATTAAATATTAAGATATACTATATATTTAAAATACTTACATAATAATATAACAAGAATAAATATATTAATATTGAAACTCATTTTTGTTAATTTTTTTTATATTTTAATTCCTGTTTTATTTTAAATTCAAATAATTTTATTTTATTTTATTTTATTTTATTTTTTTTTAAAATTTATTATTTTAATTGTATTTTTTTTATAATATATATATGTTTCAATTTATTTAGTATTCAATACTAAAATTATTTTTTATTATTTTAATTTTATATATTTATTATTTTTCTTTTCATATAATTAAAAAATCAATAATATTTTATTAGTGTTATTTTATTTTTTTATTCAATATTTTTAAATTTTAAATGTAATTTTTATTTTTTATTCAAAGAATTTTAATTTGTAAATGTAATTTGTAATTTTTATTTTTTATATTATAAATATTTTTTTAAATTTTGTTTTATTATTTTTACTTTTCTTATTTTTATTTTTATTTTTTATTTTTTATTTTTGTTTTTTTGCTTTTTATTTTATTTTATTTTAATATTGTTTTTCTTTTTTATTTTTTTTACTACTTTTTTTTTTTTAAATTACTTTTTTTTTTATATTGAGAAAAAAAAAATAATATATTTTTTTTAATATAAAATTAAAATAATAAAAAATTTTATGTTTTAACTTTTTTTTTTAAATAAAAAAAGTTATTTTCTTTTTAAACTATTTTTTATTTTTTTGTTAAAAAAAATAAAAAACTAATTTATTTTAAAACTTCTTTTTATTTTATAAAAGAAAAGAAAAAAAATACAAAAGTTTAAAAGAAAGAAGAAAAGTAACAATATTTATATATTTATATTTATATATTTGATAAATTATTTTTTTTAATTTTATATTTTTTTTTTACATTTCATAATCATTAAAATTAAAACGATGATGAGGTAATTAATTAATAACTAATTAAAAGAATTAAATTAAAATTTATTATTATAGTAAATTTTATTATAGTTATTTATATAACTTTTTATATTAA
Organism: Anaeromyces robustus; assembly: GCA_002104895.1. Classification (NCBI taxonomy): domain Eukaryota; kingdom Fungi; phylum Neocallimastigomycota; class Neocallimastigomycetes; order Neocallimastigales; family Neocallimastigaceae; genus Anaeromyces; species Anaeromyces robustus. The sequence goes on along the minus strand of MCFG01000048.1, from coordinate 100,856 downwards.
ATATAGTTTTTTATATAATTTAAATATATATATAATATTATAATATATATAATTTATATATTATATATATAAAATTTTTTTTTTTTTATCATTATCATATTTTTTATTTATTTATTTCTCTAATTATTTATCTATTTAATTTATCTATTTATTTATTTATTTATTATTTAAGTATTTATTTAATTTATAATAATATTATTTTATTTTATTTTATTTTTATATAAATATAAAAATAAAAATTATAACGTTGTTGTGTAACAATATGGCCATCCGTGGATAATATTATTATTAATGAATTATAAATTAAAGTTTGACAAAATCATATATTAAAAAATTAATCAAGGAGAACTTTTAATTTATAATTTATTTAAATTATTTATTTATTTATTATACATTTATTTATTTATTTATTTATTGATTAAATTTTATAGATTTAATATATTATTGAATATATATTGGTGAATATATAAAACTATAATAACTATTAATTTATTTAATTATTATTTATTCATTCATTTACTTAATTTTTATTTTTTCATTCATTTTAACTTTTTTAATAAATGGTTTATGATGGTTATTGGCTTTTTCAATTATTATTTAATTAGTCTTCCCTTTTTTATTATTAGTAAACTTTTGGTTTATAAATTAATTAATTTATTTATCTCTTATTTTACTTTTATAAAAGAAATATTATGTTATGGGTTTATGCATATATTTATTTATTTATTTTATTTATTTATCACTTTTAATTATAATTATTATTGGTAATAATAAAGGATGAATATTAACATTATTCATTATATTTTATGATATTTTAAATATTACTCTCTTTTTTCTTGATATAATTCTATATTCATTTATATATTTAAAATAATATAAATATCAAAGATGATTATGTTATATGAAAAAGATTTTAAAATTAAATTAAATTAAATAAGATAAAATAATATTTAATACATATTTTATATATAATCATATATTATTTATATATTTATATATATGTTATTGTTATTTAGATTTAATTATTATTATTATATATTTTTCTTAAACTGATAAATATTTTATAATATCCAACAATAACAATAATAATAATAATAACAATAACAATAATAATAACAATTTAACAATTAATAATCATTTATTATTATTATCATTTATTGTTATTAATTTTTTTTTATTTAAATTTGGGATAGTGTTAAATTAAAATAAAATAATTCAAAACAATTTTTCTGTTTTATTAGGAATAATGTTAAAGTATTCATTTAGTGATAAATTAAATTTTTTCATTTTAATAAATTAAAAAATTTTTTTAATTTTTTTTTTTTTTTTTTTTTTGAGAAATAATTCATTTTTATTATTATTATTAGTTATTATTATTAGTTATTATTATTTATTAGTTATTAGTTATTATTAGTTATTATTATTATTTATTATTTATTATTTATTAGTTATTAGTTATTAATTATTATTTATTTTATTTTATTTTTAAGTATTACAAGTAATGATAATAATAAGAAATATTAATAATAATAATAAAATTATAATAGTAAATCCAATGAATAATAAATAATGTGATTAATAGGATAAAAATAAAATATTTTTAGTTTTTAGAAAATCTGAAATTAAAATAAATATAAAAGCATATATATATTCTATTATATATAATATAATATAATATAATATAATGTATGTAAGAATAAATTTAAATAGTAAAATATAAATAAATAATTATATATAAATATATAATAAAAAATATTTTATAATAATTAATATTAATATTTTACAAAGTATTATTATTATAAATATTAAGTAATTATTTAATAATAATTAAAGAAATATATATAAATATATAAATAATACTAATTATAAACCGTTAAAGAAAATATTAATATTTTACCATTATAATTAATAATATTTATTTCTATGTTTTATGTATCATTTTAATTTCTTTTCATCTTTTTTTTTATGAAATTTCTTTTGGTTTTTCATTATAATTAAGTTAATATATAACAATTAATTAAATGATTATAATTAATTATTATACAACTATATTTAATTTTATTTTTATTATTTTATTATTATTTTATTTCATTTTATTTTTATATTTTTTATAATTAATATAGTGTAAAACAAATAGAAAATATAAATAAAAATAAGAGAAAAAATAGATTTATTTTAATTAAAACCAATCTCTCTTGTTTTAAATATTTTTTTTTATAAAATAAAATAAAAAAAAAATAGTGGATAAAAATTAATTATTAAAAATCTCAGTCGTTTTGTCAAAAATAAAAATATTTGTTTTTTATTTTTTTTTTTTTTTTTGTTTATTTTTTATTTTATTTTATTTTATTTTATTTTATTATATATTAAAATCAATGGTTTACTCATTTAAATTTGAAATATTTTTTTAAACCTATTATAATTAATAGTTTGTTGAATATCATTATAATAAATAATAGTAAATAATTAGTAAATAATAAATAATAATTAATAATTAATAAAAATCATTAAATAATAATACAAACAGTGATTTTTAATGGTTTATTATAAGTTTTAATAATTAATTCTGTATTTAATTATTATTAATTATTATTTAATTATTATTTATTGATTATTTAATTATTATTTTAACTTTTTTATTAATAATTATTTTTTAAAACAAAAAACTTCAAATCATTTATTTTAACTTTTTTTTTTTAATCTAAAAATTTACTAATCAAAATTTATGAAAATAATTAATAAATTAAATAAATAAATTAAATAAATGAATAATATAATAATAGATAAATAATTAATTATAAATAAATAAATAAATGATAATATGTAATAAATAAATAATTTAATATAATTATAATATATTATAATATATTATAATATATATAATATATTTATATAATATTATAAAATTAAAAAAAAGTAAATCAGTACCCATCACCTATAATTATAAAAAAATTAACAAATTTTTTTTGATAAATATAAAATTTATATAAATATTTAAATATTTAAATATTGTAATATTTCAATATTGCTTTTAACTTATAATTGAGTTTTATAATTATTTTCTGTATTATAATTTATAATTATTTTAATTTTTGTTAAATATAAAATATAAAATATAAAATATAAAATTAAATAATACATCATCATAGAGTATTCTATTCTATTCTATTCTATTCTATCTAACATAATAAAAAAAAATTTTTTTTCTATTCATATTTAAAACAGTTTTTCTTATTATAATTAAATACAATTATTATAAATAATATAATCTACAATATATATATTATATATTATATATTTTATCATATTTGTTAATTATATATTATTTTATATTAAAATATTTATAGAAAGTCAGGTTTCATCTTTTTTTTTTTTAATTAATTATTAATTATAAATTTCATTATTATTATTATTATCATCATTATTATTTTCTTTTATTTTGAATCTTTTTTCAATACTGAATTATTACTAAATTGTTTTATTTTATTTTATTTAATTTTCTTTTTTTATTTTATTTTTTACTTTTTACTTTTTTCTAAAAATTATAATACTGTCCCATTTGTGTTCAAAAACTGTTATCATTTTGTATGAGTCAACAAAACTTTATTTAAATATTAAATCAAGAAAATACAGAACAAGAGAATACAGAAAAAAAATAATAATTTGTTTTTTTCAAGTTTATTTCAAAAATAATAAAAAATTACCTTTAAAAAATTGTTTATTTTATGTTAATTTTTATTTATTTCTAAATATTTTTTATATTATTATTTATTTATTTATTTATTTATTTTTACTTATTTATTTATTTATTTATTTATTTATTTATTTATTAATTTATTTATTTATTTATTTACTTATTTATTTATTTATTTATTTATTTATTTATTTATTATTTATTTATTTATTATTTATTTATTTATTATTATTATTATTTATTTATTTATTTATTTATTAATTTATTATTATTATTTATTTATTATTTATTTATTTATTATTATTATTATTTATTTATTTATTTATTAATTTATTATTATTATTTATTTATTATTTATTTATTTATTATTATTATTATTTATTTATTTATTTATTAATTTATTTAAATTATTTATTTATTTAAATTATTTATTTATTTAAATTATTTATTTATTTATATTATTTATTTATTTATATTATTTATTTATTTATTTATTATTTATTTATTTATTATTATTAGTTTTCTTTTAAAATTTCATATTTAGATTTTATATTATAATTAATTATTAGAAAAATCTATGGGTTAATTAATTTATTATAGAATTTAATTCAATTAATTATATTAACTTCTTTATAATTAAAATATTTTAAAGAAATTATAACAATTAATCATTGAATATATTTGATTAACTTTTTTTTTTCATTAATTTTTTTTTTACTATATAATATATATTCTTATTTTTATTCATTTTTTATATTATAAAAAAAAATAATAATTAAAAATAAAAATTGATTTTCTATTATAAATATTATTTATACTGTATAATTTCTTTTATTATAATATTTATTTCTTTACTGTGATAATTATGTTTATTTAGTTGTTTTTATTTTTTATTTTTTTTTCTTTTAGTAGAAATAATGAAGATTTTTTCAAAAAATCTATCTTTAATTATTCCATTATAAATAAATTTATTATTTGAATTCTTAAACATTTATAATAATTTTTTGTTGCTACATTCAAAATTTAAATATTTTAGAACAGCTAGTTCAATACACTTATCTATTATTTTAATATTATTTAAAAAATTCATTACATCAGGAGTTTCTTTACCATTAATTCTATAATAAAAAGAATCTTGAACAAACTTATTAATATGAGTATGAATCATGGTAATACATTGGCTTTTTAAATTGACTTTATTATTATAAATAGGAACTAAAATATAGTTGTTAGTAAAAATTTAAATGATAATATCTATTATTAGCAATATTAATATCATTTTTAATTTTCATTGAATCTAAAAAGAATAATAATTTTTCTGTAACACAAGTTTTAACAATTATATTTTTATATTTGTTAATACAATTATATAATTTTTCTGTTTCAGATGCTATTATATCATTATTATTATTATTATTATTGTAGTTGTTATCTGAATTACTTTTTATATGTTTCTTGATATTATTTTCTTCATTAAAACTTTTATTTTCGAATTTAATAATATCATCAAAATTCATTATAATATAATTATAATATAATTATAATATATAAATAATAGAATTTTTTTTTTTTTGATTAGGATTAATCTTTATTTAATTTAAAAAATAATATAAATAATATAAATAATATAAATAGTATAAATAATATAATATTTATTTTTTTATAATAATATATTACAATAATTTTTCAATTATATTTCAATTATATTTCAATTATATTTCAATTTTATTTATATTCAAAATATTATTATTAAATTTTTTTTAGGTTAACTAATTGAAATATATTATTTTTTTTTTATATTTAAAGAAAACATATTAAGATGGATATAGCTATTAAAAATGATAAATCTTCTTGCAATGAAAAAACTTATAAAGATCATATATATATTGTAAAATTCATTTAGTTAATGAAGGTGTAAACTTATTAGATCATATGAATCTAGTAAATAGATCTTTATATGATAACTCCAAAATCATCCCTAAAATTATTAATTTAGAATGTTATTGGTATGGATAATATTAATGATAAAAATAATGATAATCGGCCAGACATTATTGCTAAATCTTCTGATGTTATAAATGGATATATCTTATGTTTAGATGATAAATATGGTATCTTTATTATTTCACATCTTAAAAGTCGTTAGAAATAAAATCGCTTATTTACTTGCTACACATTTTGTTACTATTAATGAAAAAACGGATACTTATGAATTCTTATTTTTAAGCATTAAAATGTTAAATGAAACTATTAAAGAACATAAAAATGCTTTAGATTTACTTAATACTTTTAAAATATCTATTAAACCTGAAGAACAAGAAAGCATTGATTCATCTAATTACGTATTAAAATTATTGAATAATAAACTTTCTAAAACTGGTAACAAAATGATGATACAAAAAATATATATTAACAATAATTAAAAATGATTATATAAAAAAAATATGTAATATAATTTTTATTAATATATAATATTAATAATGCAGATTATGTAATATAATTTTATTATAATTATATTTTATTTAAATATATATTTTTAAAAATTTAAAATTTAAAAAAAAAATATGTAATATAATTTTTAAAAAACATTTATTTGTTATTTGTTATTTACTGAATATATTTAAATTTAATATTAAATTATTTTTATTATTAATTTTAAAAATATTAAACTAAATTATGTTAATTTAATTAAAGCTACTAAAACAATTTTTTATCTTTAATAATAATTAAAAAAAATTTTTTTCTATATTATTAAAACTAATATAACCAGATTCATCAAGATTATTTTCTTCGTCATTATAATTTAAACAATTAATATATTAATAATATTGTATTAAATAATAGTCAACGAAATCTTTATTATCATCAGTAAAATAATTATTAGATCTAATAAAATAATATTTAAAGTTGTAATAAAATATACATATAAATTATTTTTTTTAATAAAGTACTTTTTTATAAGACTCTTTTTTTTTTCTTTTTTGTAGTTGTTTTTTTTTTTTTTTTTTTTTAGAAAATGAGTTTGAAATTGTAAATAATTGAAGAAGAGAAATTGAAAATGGTTAATCTAATGTAATAATCGTATTATTAAAAAACATCATTTTTTAATTCATAACGATATATATATATATATATTTATCATTTATGATTTTTTTTCAATATTTTAATAATTAAACAAAAAATAAACCAATAATAATAAAAATTCCATATTAAAAATTATTTTTTTTAAAAAAAAAAAAAAATTTTTAAAATAAAAAAATCATTTTATAATTAATATTTTAATATTCTTAATATTATTTAGTTGTGCTCTATGTCTCAATAATAATTTAGTTACTTCAAAATTTTTTACATTCTATCGAATAATAAAGTAAATCGTTATTATTATTTATGAATGTTTTGTTGTTCAATAAAATAATTAATAAGTTCCAATGGACCATTTTCTTCAATAAAATAATGTATAATTTCTTTAAAATAATTCAGCCTTTCAGTATCTATTTTATTTTTATAAAAAAAAATCTTTTATTTCATCAAGATTTTTTTTTTCTGAATTATTATTTAAATTAAATCCTTTTCTTTATCTATTGTCATTATATTTAATCAATGAAATGAATAATACAAAATATATATATATATATTATATATTAAAATATTATAAAATATAATAAATAATTTTTAAATTAATAAATATATTTATATAAATATTTTTATTTAGTTTATCAGTAAGTACATTCCAGACATTTTGTATTATAAAATACTGAATAATTTTACATTAGTAATATTTTTTTTTTTAATTTTTCTCTTTGCCACCACTTATTAAAAAAAATAATTATAAAAACTTTATAATAATTTTATTATAATTTTCTACATTTAAATAATGCATACCGATTCATCCTATTACAATTACAAAAAATTGTTTCCCAATAAATTTAAATATTAAAGGAAATACTTAACTGATTATTTTAATTAAATACATATTTATATATACATAAATCCTATTAATTATTGATTATTATTGTTATTCTTTTTTTTAATTAAAATAAAGTTATATATATATATTCTATTAAATTATAATCCAATATATGAATAGCTTTGAAAAAAAAAAAAATACAGAATTATTTTATAAAGAATTAAATAATGACTGTAATCCTGAAAACTTATTAAAAATAGTGATAAATAAAAAATAATATTGAAACAATGATAATGAATTTATTTAAAAATATAAATTATGTCAAACCAAATAAATAAAAAAATATTCGACCCATAGAGTTATATATATATATATTGTTTCATTTTCACTTTAATAAAAAAATGTTAATAATAGATTTAATTTAATTTAATTATTCCAAATAAATTTTTTAAAATTATTAAATATAATTATTAAATATAATTATTAATAAATAATAATAATAATAATAATAATAATAATAATAAATAATAAATAATAATATATCATAAAGAATAAATTCTATAAATTATTAAATATTAATATTAATGAAAAAATGAATGATATGAAAAATAATATAATATATATATATATATAAAAGAACATTTAAAAAAACAAAATGAAGTAAAATTTAGTATAATAAATACAAAAATGTTCATAAATATTCTATATTCATATATATTATTTATAATTAATATATTTAAAGAGTTTATATCAATAACATCAATAGAATTTTTATTTATTATATTATTTTAGATGGTGATTAATAGTACTTTCTTTCTTTCTTTGGATGTATATTTTTTATATATACATTAATGGTTATACTTTTATTTTTTTTATTTAAGTTATATTGCCATTCAGTAAAAAAAAATGTATCAGAAATTTTATTTTTTTTTTAATTTTGTAAAAATTAATAAAATTTTTGTTTCCAATTGTTCGCTCGGAATTATGATCCATTAAAATAATCAAGTTTAAATTAAAAATTCAAATTAAAAAAAAAAAAAGAAATGTTTAAAAAAATAAATTTATTTTTTCTTTCAGTGAATTTTTCTTTAAATGTTTATTTTTTTCTTTAAAAACTGAAAGAAAAAAAAAATAAAAAAATTATAATAAAAATAAAAATAAATAATTAAATATTATTATTATTATGAATTATTCTTTAAATATATATTATTAAATATTAAATATTAAATAATATTTAAAAAAAAAAAAAATATATATATATATAATAAATAACTATTAATTCAAAATAATTCATTATTTAAGATATTAAATAAAATTATTATACAAAAAGTTATATTAATATTAATATCCAATTAACAAATAATTATATTATAGTTATTAAAAATATAAAACACACACACACAAAAAAAAAAAAACAATAATAATAAAAAAAAAAATGAAACAACAACAACAAAAAGTTATTAATAATGACAGATTAGGTCATTCTAGATATTTAATGTTTTGTGGAATCTTGGGATATACGGTATGTTTTATATGTGATCTTATGTTAGAAAATTTACCAAATGGTATATTGACATGGGAAGCTCTTAAGGATTATGAAAAGTTTAAACAAGTGACTGAAGGAACCACTACGAAACGTTATGCTCTTTCTGCTGTAATAGGGGTAAATTCTATGATTTTTATTACATTAGGTTTAATGGGTATTTCCGAGTATGTTCATATGTATTCTAAGGTAGCTTCAGAAATAATGCTTGTAGGAGGTATAAGTGCTACAGTACTTGCAACAGGTTTTCATTTTATTTTTAATCTTATGCCATGGTTTTTCCTAACTCTTCATGCCACTAAAGAAGGTTTTGAGTTAAAAGAAAAATTTGTTGAAGATCATAAATTTATTTTACAAATTGAACAAATTTGTTATATGATATTTAATATGACTCAAACCATTGTTTTATTTCTTGGAAAAACTCCTCTTCCACGTTGGACAGCTTTTGTAAATATAGGTTTTATTTATTTAGCTTTAGATTATTTCAATGTACCAGGTGGATGTAACTTTGCTGGAGCTATTATGACAACTTCTTTCTTTATTCTCACAAAAATATATTCTTCAAATAATAAAAACAATACTAATAAAAAAAATAATAAGAAGAAGGAATAAAATTTATGAAAATTATATATATAATATTTAATATATAATATATAATATATAATATGTAATATGTAATATATATATTTGTAATTATATTATTATTATTATTTTTTTTACAAAAAAAAAAAATCGATTATAAAAATTTTATAATTAAAAAAAAAAATTCTTTTAAAAAATAAATAAAATATATATATAAATAATAATATATATATTTTTTTTTTGTATAATAATTTATTTAATTTAGTATATTTACTACATTATTTATTTGACTTTTTTTTTTTTTTTTTTTTTTTTTAATTTCCCTTATTGTAGTGGTTATTAAAAAAAGTCCTTTTTTTTTTCTTTTAAAAAAATAATTTTTTAATTATTATATCTTTTTTTTTTTTTTTATTATATTTTTATTATTATTATTATTATTCTGATGAATATTTATATATATAATAAAAAAAAAAGATAATAAAATATATATAAGCATTATATATATATTCTTTTTTTTTTTTTTTCAGAAAAAAAAATTGATTATTATTAATAAATATAATCTTTTTTTTTTTTTTTTTTTTTTTTTTTTTTTTTTTTTTTTTTTTTTTTTAAATAAAATATTAAAAAAGATAAATTTATAAAAAATTAGTAAAGAATGAATAATTATTTATTCTATTCTTTTAATAATAAATATTGAAAAAAATTTTTTTAATTAATTTATATAAATAAACTATTATTATTATTATTTTTTTTTTTTAATTAATAATTAATATATATATATTTATATATATATATATAAATAATAATTTAAACTGAATAAATACTATTAAGGATTTCTTTTTTTTTTTTTTTTTTTTTGTTACTTTTAATTTTTTTTTTTTTTATCCATTTTTTTTTTTTTTGTTACTTTTAATTTTTTTTTTATCCATTTTTTTTTTTTAAAATAAAAAAAAAAATTAATCTATTTTTTGTTTTTTATTAACATTTTTTTTTATATATACTTTTTTTTTTTTTTTTTTTTTTTTTTACTTATTTTCACTTTTTCTTTCCCTTTATAATTTTTCGTATTCTTTTTCTTTTTCTTCTATTGGTACACATTGATGGAAATATTCATTTTCAATTCTACAATAAAAACCTGGTTCACAACAATTTGGGGCATCTGGCATTAAACTACCACCACATGGTAAGAATCCTTTAGCACATTCCACTTCAGCAGCATGAGTTGGAATATCTTTTTCGGTTTCTGTTTTAGTAGTTGTTGTTTTATTATTATTATTATTATTATTATTACCACCATTATTATCATCATCATCATTCATTAAATGACTTGGAATACATTGGAAATGTTCTGGTGTATATTTTTTACATGAATAATTTTTAACACAACAACTTGGGGCATCTGGATAATTTGTACCACCACATGGCATATAGGCTTCAGCACATTTTTGATTAGTTGGAGTAGCAGCAATTGTTGTTGTTGTAGTTGTTGTAGTAGTAGTTGTTGTTGGTATTGTAGTTGTGGTTGCTATTGTAGTTGTAGTTGCTACTGTAGTTGTGGTTGTACTTCTAATAACTGGGGTTAAATTTTCTTTAACACAAACAGATAAATCTTTATTATGATAAGTACATACATAACCTTCAACACAACATGGTGAAGCATCTTTATGTTTTCTACCACCACATGGTTGATAACCTGGAGTTAAAACGGAACAAGTTGGAGATGGTTTAGTGGTAGTAGTGGTAGTAGTGGTTGTAGTAGTTGTGGTTGTTGTAGTAGCTTTAGTTGTAGTAGTAGTGGTAGTTTTATTCTTTTCAATTTCTGGATAACAAGAATAAGGTAAAGAACACCATTCATTATTTTCAACATTCCAATAATCACCATCTTCTTCACGATAAACTTTACAAGATTTTTTACAACATTTATAAATATTACCACTTTTACAAAGTTGAAGATCTACTAAACCACAATATTGACCATTTTCTTTACCTAAATATTCACCTGAAATACCTGTTTCCTTTTCTGCTTTAGTATCTCTATTTTTACAACACGGATAACCAAATTTAACTTCAGACCAACATTTAGGAACATAATTATCTTCCTTTATATAATGATCTTCATCCATAAGACACCATGCTCCATCTTGAAGACCCCATGGACCAACATCTGTAGAATATTGATATTCGGTATTTTTATAAGCACAACATTCATAATCTGAATCAAGACAACCTTTATTTTTTTCATCATGAACAACAGTATCAACCTTATAATCTAATTTACCTAAATATTCCTTAGCATAGGAACAATCTAATTTATAAGTTTCACAAATAAATTGGAATCTTTCAATAATCCATTGTTTTAAACCAATGACGGTAGATTCTTCAATAACAGCATCTCCACGTAAATGTTTTCTTAAAGTAATACTAGTATATTCACAATTATTTACAAAATCATCATAAGTGAAATAATCTTCAATTCTAATGAAAGGTCTTTGAAGTCTACCTGGACGTTTACCATCTTTATCTGGAATACGATCTTCTTTCATATATGGATCAAGAAATTCTTTTAATTCATCAATACGAGGAAGTAAAATTTTTGGATTAATTATTTTTCTCATAAATTCATCCATATATTTAATAACATCTTCATTAGCATCTTCCACCATACCTAATAATTTGAAAATTGGATTCTTTTTTTGAATAATTAATTCTTTAAATGTTTTCTTTGGATGCATATGATTATAAGCTCCAAAATCATTATCAAAATCGTAAAGTAATGGAATCCATCTATCCTTATTTCTTGAAACATCATGATATAAATACATTGATTTATTATGACCATTAGCAGGATGATCCCAAGTACCTATAACAAATTTAAAAGCTTGTAATTTTAAAAATAAATCCACATCAAAGAATTCTTCTAATTCTTCTCTAGTTTTAGTATTAGCTAAACGTTCTTGGAAACTTTTAAAGGTTGTATCTTTATCTCTAAGTTCATCATCATCATTATGACAATTAAAGAAAGGATCACCACCAAAACCATCACAACTATATAAATGTTTAGTGGATTTTTCACCAAAAGTGGCTTCAATCCATTGAGATTTATAAGCATCTCTCATTAAATAAAGTCCCATAAATGTTTTATTGAAATAAAGTTTAATATAATTAGAAGATAAGGATGGAAATTCGAGAATATTACTAATATCATAAGCTAATTTTTCTCTAAGGAAGGAAGGATCAACAGCATCAGTACGTAAACGTAATTGTTTTCTATCAAATAATTTACTTTTTTTAATTTTAATATTGTAACCTAATTTTTCATATCTTCTTGTAGATCTTCCACCAACACTAATTTTAATACTTGGTAATTCAGTAACTTCACTATAATATATGTTTTCAAGAAAAAGTTAAAAAAAAATTTTTTTATATATAATATATATAAATAATATTTTTGATTAAATAAATAAATAATAATAATAATAAAAAAAAAAAGATGATAAAAATAAAAATTAATAAATATTTTATTATGATATATTATATTATATTATGTTATATATATTATGTATTTTTTGTTGAATTATATTATATTATATATATTATGCTTTTTTTTGTTAAACTATATTATATTATATT